>VZRU01021325.1:23375-39101 GCA_013398155.1 Pedionomus torquatus | reverse complement strand
CCTTCCAACTCTAACCATTCTGTGATTTGTCAGAAGCCACCAGGGATCCTGTGCCAGAGCTCACACAATATGAATCAAAGCTAAAAGACTGGGGTGGATGGAGAGGAAATGTCCCACATCCATAGCATGGATTGGGCTAATGCCATAGCCTGTGGCATCTCCTTTTGCTTCTACTGATGGAATACTCCATCTTTCAAAAGTTCTTTTTAAAAAGGAAGGGATGGGGGGGTGGAGGGGAAGAAAATTCCAATCTGCCCTTGTCTTTGAAATAACTTTTCTTCCTTCTTCATTAATCAGGGAAGCTGTTACAGCTCTTGACAGCGCTCTGGAGCAAAACAAAAGGGCCTAATTCGCTAATAGGACCTAATGCATAGTTAAATTCTGCAGTGAGTCAGTCTATTTATCAAGACGGTTCAACTTGAAAATTAGTCATGGAGAAAGATTTTTGTTGGCGTGCATGGAGTGGGCACGTTTTCCTGAAAAAAGGGCACACAAAGTGAGGACATGGAGAACAGAAACTCGGTGCTTCTCGGCTGTGATGAATTTATTTGAAATTCAAGTTATTTCTCTGTCCTAATAGTTGAGGAGGTCACGGTGCGAAGGATCTACTGATATGATAGTCCAAGTAAATCCTTCTCTGACCCAAAGGCAGTCTAGGCCATCCCTTGCATTGTTTAAGCTCTGCCTGAGGTGTCCCTTCTTAGGGACAGAACCTTCCCAGGTTCTGGGAGGCTTCTCTATCATGGCTCTTTTTTAAAAAAAAAAAAAATACAGAAAGTGTGCTCTAGATTCCATACTTGTGACAAACTTTGATGTCCAAGCCTGGAGTTTATGCTTTCTATGTTGTTGGAGAATAAAGTATTTAAGCCCCTAAATTAGGTGTGCATTGAGTGCTCTAGGTCCATAGCAGGTGAGTACCTGCCTAGCAGTGATGTGGAGAGCCTAAGCTTGAAGTGCGGGCACTTCAGCCAGGTGATGCTGGGTGTGTGTGGGTCTCCCCCATGGACTTGCAAAAGGAATGAAACAACCAAGAAGGGGAAAAACACAGAATGGTGTGGGGTGGAAGGAACCTTAAAAATTACATAGGTGGCTGGGACACCTCCTACCGGCCCAGGTTGCTCATCCAACCTGGCCTTGAACCCCTCCAGGGATGGGGCAGCCACAGCTTCTCTGGGCAACCTGTTCCAGTGCCTCACCACCCTCACAGCAAAGAATTTCTTCCTAATATCTAGTTTAAATCTCCCCTCTTCCCATTTAAAACTGTTACCTCTTGACCTATCACTCTACTCCCTGACAAAGAGTCCCTCCCCAGCTCTCCTGCAGACTTCCCCTGCTGAGAACTCTTCTGAGATGGACTTCCATGTGCTTCCTGCAATCATGTCCCACCCATTATTTTTTTTTTTTGGCTAAAAATTGAGTATTTTTTCTATTTGCCCTGTGAATGCCTCCCCTGTGTCAGCTGGAGATGGCTGAAGCTCAAGAAACCCAAATGCTTGTGCCAGTTTGATGTTCATATTGAGGTCTGTGTGATTGTGTTTGGGAGCCACCCAAGCAAGCTTCATGAAGAAGATGGAGCGTCCAGACTTAGCAGGGCTGCTGGAAGCCTGATATATAGCCAGTGTGCCAGAGTACTCTTGGTTAAGACCCAGATATGGGTTTTCAGCAAGGCATTATCTGCAGATCAAGGACACTTCTGGGAGAAAAGCCCACAGCTGCCATTTTAAAGTGTAATATATTGTGACTGCTTGTGTGGCGGTTGGACACCAAAGCATGCAGATGACCTTATATTTTATCTTTATGTGTATTCTGAAAAATGGGCAGTTTGGGTTTAATGAGGATATCCAGCAGGTGAATGAAACGCTGGGCACATGCAGCGATCCAGCTGGGATCGCTGGTTTTGGCTCCCAGACTCCTTAGGGGAGGATAAACCCAGAGGGGTTCCACCAAAACCATGCTGTGGTCACTTGAACCTCGTGCTGACTGGTTGCTTGACTGGTTTATAGTGGCCCAGGTGGTGGAGTTTACCTGATACATCCCATTATCACATCTGCGTGTTGATAGCGTATCACTACTGAATGATATTTTCAAGTCTCCAGGCTCCAATTTCCCTCCTTTAAGTTTTTTGGGTTGGTTTTTTTTTTTTTTTTAGCAGTATTTCAGCTAATATGTTTCAGCCGTTTGACAAAATGAGAATAAGGAAAATGATGTCGTTTTGCTCATCTTCAAGAGCCGTTTTCCCTGAGGCAGCTCTGGCACCTTCACGCTGTAGAGCGATGCCTTGATGGTTAACAGAGGCTTGTGCTGTTCTGGTGAGAGATGCTCATGTTTGACTGAGCTGCAGGTGCTTGAAAACCTAACTGTATGATCAGTTGAGACTTAGGGGAGCTTTTTCTAATTCAAAGTGTCGTAAAAGTTATATTCAGTGCATCAAAGAGTGGGGTTGGAGGACCTGAGAAGAAGCCAGGAGGTGTTTAGAGGATGAGGAGTAGCTGATAGGGCACAGAGCATCACCTCCAGCAGCTGGGCAACCTCTTGCTGGGGGTTGTAGCCACCTGTAGAGACCCTTGTGCTCCCCTAAGTATTCTTTCTGGAGCAAGGTTCCTGCTTTTTGTGCATCATCAGCATCGGAACATCTGGATTTGGGCCCAAAGGAGATGCACATAGGCACAGAAGGAATTTTCAGAAGGGCTTGGTTATTAATATCAGTGGAAAAAAATAGTTGGACACATCTAGGAAGTACCTGCGCCTTTACCTTTAAAATTTCAGCTTTAATAAACTACAGTGAGACCACCTTAGGAAGGAAAAAACTCAAATGCATGAAGGTATGAATAGTCAAAAATGTATGCATGGAGTGGAAATGCCAGCTTGGGCACGGGAGGGGAATGTGGAGAAATCCTGAGGAAGTTCTGTCCTGAATGAGAGCAACTACTTGTGGAAGAGCAATGTGTGAGCCTGGAGTTGGAGACCGTGGGTCATCCACAGCAACCAGGCAAACCTTGTTCTCACACAACGCTCAGCATGGAGACGCTTCTGATGTGCTTGGTTTGGAAAAAGAGATTATTTCTTGAAGTGAAATAGGTGGTGGTATTTCTTGGATAGGTGAATCTAGGGGAAGACTGACCAAAGCTCAGTTATGAATTCTGTGAGTAAGCAAGCCTCCAGAAAACTTATAAAATAAGCCTCGTGACCCCCATTACTGTGGCTTAACAAGTCCCTGCCAAGCCCAGGAGAGGTTTGCTGTGATGGATCAGCTCCTGTGTGGCGGCTCCTTACAAATGATAACTGGTTGTGTTGGTGCTTGAGATGTCTCTGAGCTGCTCCAGCCCAGCTTGGGGCGTGCTGACCCCCAGTTCAGGTGGATTTAATAACTGGAAGCCAAAAGGGACCAGTTGGGGCTATGACAGTGCGTTGCTGCTGGAAGTTTCTGAGATTACTGTAGAAGCTCACCCCCTTCTCATTTTTTATTATAAGTTTCTAATTCGGTTGTGTTTTCTAACCAAGGATTGGGACTGCTTTGTGCTGGATGGAGAGATGATGGAAATGATGATGAAATCATCATCCCTGGAGGGATTTAAAAGCCAGGAGGATGTGGTGCTGAGGGGCCATGGTTTAGTGGTGGTTTTGGCAGTGTTGGGTTGATGGTTGAACTCCATCTGAAAGGTCCCTTCCAAACTGGACAATTCTGTGATGAAGGAAACGATCTGTGTCTTAGAGGCTCTCCAAGCCATAGCAGCAACAGCATGGAGGTGGTGGGATTCCTGCTTGAGGTGATGCACACCAGAGGTTGGTGGAGCAGTGGAGGTATCTGCCCATGCTTTGCCTGCCCAGTGCCCGCGCTCTGCCTAGCTCCAATATGTCTAATTACGCCTTACAGATAACTTTCTCATTTGCTTTTAATTACTGTTTCTACCAAGACTTCAAGTACGGGGACCTTGAAGAATAATTACATAGCAGCCAACTAACACTCCTGCACTTGAAACACTATGAAAACCACAATATATCTCATGCTTACCTGTGAGAGCATTCATTCTTTAATTAATGTCTCTGGAAGACCATTACAAATCTATTTGTTCCTCCTCTCTCTCTCTCATGTTGTTGTTCTTGTTCCTCGTTTTTCATTAGTGTGGTTTTTCTCTCTTGAAATGAAATTGTAATTGATGATCTGAGTAATGTTTCGATAAGCTTCAAAGCCGGGATGGTGCCGTTGAGCACGGAGCCGGTACAAAGTGGACTCCAGCCCTCTGTTGCCTGAGGCTGACCATTACCCACAGCTAATAGTGAGAACATAAATCTGAAAAACCCCCACCCCAAAACCAGAAGCAAACTTCTCATTCGTTCCTCCTCTCCTGTGGAATGTCTGCTGTTTCCCTGCCTCTCTGTGTTTCTGTGGTGGTACAGCGGTGTCCGTTACTGAATTAGCGAGGTGCCTGGTTGAAAAATGTGATATTTCTCATTTTTTAATTTTTTTTAAAAATTTTGCAGATCCACACGTGCCCAGCGATGGCAACCTGTGATTTTAATTTGGTCAAGGTATAGTATTTCTTAGATAAGGCTTGTTGATAGAAACATGCAGTAGTGGTAGGACAAGGGGGGATGGCTTTAAACTAGAAGAGGGGATATTTAGATGAGATTTTAAGAACTTCTTTGCTGTGAGGGTGGTGAGGCACTGGAATAGGTTTCCCAGAGAAGCTGTGGCTGCCCCATCCCTGGAGGGGTTCAAGGCCAGGCTGGATGGGGCTTGGAGCAACCTGGGGTGGTGGGAGGTGTCCCTGCCCAGGACAGGGGGGTTGGAACTGGGTGATCTTGAAGGTCCCTTCCAACTCTGACCATTCTATGAGTCTATGAAACACTTCTCCAAATATAAACAGAATTGATTTCCTTCTGAGTTTTAATTAAGCCATATCATCCTTAATGATGGTGTAGCAAACTATTTTGCTGCTTCTGCCAGGCACAAGGGTTTAGCCAAAAGTCTTCTACTGCTGCCGGAAAACCTTGAAGCTTTTCATCCAGAGTGCTCTAGAGGTGTGCGAGCTGGGAAAGTGCTGCCACAGGTAGTTTTTCTTTTTAACGAGTGCAGCTGCCTTTGGAAGTGATCTAATGACAGCCTTTGGAGCATTGTGCTTTGGGCCGAAGCTGGAAAACTGGCTTGAACTGTTTCTCTCCTGCAAAGCCATTGATTGAACGAGTTCTAACTCTTCTTGAAGAATTGCCACTGCACGTGGAGTTGTTGCAGGCGCATTGGGACACGGCTTGACTTCAGTGTAAAAACTGAGAAAACAGGCTTTTGAAGGGAAAATCCAGCATGATTAGAAATTGTTATTCATAGAATCATAGAACGGTTAGAGTTGGAAGGGACCTTCAAGATGATCCAGTTCCAACCCCCCTGCCCTGGGCAGGGACACCTCCCACCACCCCAGGTTGCTCCAAGCCCCATCCAGCCTGGCCTTGAACCCCTCCAGGGATGGGGCAGCCACAGCTTCTCTGGGCAGCCTGGGCCAGGGTCTCACCAACCTCACAGCAAAGAATTTCTTCCTAATATCTAATCTAAATCTCCCTTCTTCCAGTTTAAAACCATTACCCCGTGTCCTATCACTCCCTGACCAAGAGTCCCTCTCCAGCTCTCCTGGAGCTCCCTTCAGATCCTGGAAGGCTGCTAGAAGGTCTCCCCGGAGCCTTCTCTTCTCCAGGCTGAACAGCCCCAGCTCCCTCAACCTGTCAAAGATGAATTTCCAAGGGTCTTGGGGAAGTTGGGGACCAATAACAAGTGCTAGAGGTCTCCTCAGTGAGTCTTACTGAGCCTTGGAGTAGGCGTAGACTCTAACAGGTAATAGAGATTGCCTGATACTGTGGGTCTTGTAGCAGTAAAATAGCTGCTGTGTTGGACTGAGGTCTTTCTGCTCCGTGGGGGAAAGACTTCAGGGCTGTAAAAACATGGTGGGAGGTGTCCCTGCCCAGGGCAGGGGGGTTGGATGATCTCTGAGGTCCCTTCCAGCTCTAAACATTCTATGATTCTGTGAAACAGTACCGACTTCTCGTCAAAGTTCAGGGTTACCTGATGTTTTGACAGGTCAAGCGATATCTCCTTTATTTCTCGGAGTATTTCTGCAGTTGAGTAACTCGTGATTGCCAGGTCGCTGTAAGTGCTCAGGAATATCACATTTCTTAAACTTTCCCTTGGAGTGCTGCCTGTCTCAAAGCTACGTGCTTATTTAATATGTAAACACTTCGGTGAGGAATGAGAGGCTTGTCAGCAGAAACCATTTGTGTATAACTTTCTGGTACTTTTCTGGTCTATAATTCACAAAAATGCTTGATATCTTGCACTTAACCCAGCAGGAAAACTGCCATAATTGGAGTGGCGTGGTTTTTTTTTTTTAGTATTTATATTTATTTCAAAGTGTAAAGAAGTGCTTTTTGGCAGAAAAAGGGGAAGAAGAATAGCTGACGTCCTAAAGAGAAAAAATTCGATATGAAGCAGCCACTAAAGTAGGTCGGTTCTTAAATCTAGCAACTTGTTGGTACCTCTTAAATAGGAGCCATCAGATATCCAGGTCCTCCATCTGCCTCTGGGATTTTTTTTGGATCTGAGTTCTGGCAAATGTGGGACCCAAATAGCACAACTGCTGAACTGACATCCAGATGCTCTTGGTGTGCTTCTGCTTCACGTCACCATCTTCAGGATCCTACTCCTGCTGAGCAACCACATGTGTGGCCAGAGCCAGGAGGGCTTTCTGGGGAGTCCAGAGCCCTCCAGACCTTTGCTCAGGTGCAACAACCTAGCAGTAGCCCCCACCCGTGTCCCACGGTGTGAGCGAATGACACCCGTGTTGCTGCTTCCAAAGCTAGGACAGATGACTAGAGTGGAAGAGGCTGGTGGAAGGGACCTCTCAGCCCAGGAGCATCTGGGTTCCCAACTGGTGCTTTGGAACCTCTGGATAAGCCGCCTCCTCCTAGCTGGTGTTGGTGTAGGTCTTGAGATGAGGCAGATGGAGGCGAAGGGATGGTTGGGTGATGAATTGGTCGACGTTGAGGGAAAAAGATGAAGGGGGGAATTCTTTATGGCACACAGTGGGGGTTTTCAGGAGTGACAGCATGAAAGTGCAGCTGAATGTGGATTCCTGCCCAAGACCTGAGAGGTGGCCAAGGGCTGTACAGCATCTCTGTGTGGAAACTGTGGGACAGCTTGGACATCTGTAGCCTCTGTTATCCCTACACCAATGCCGTCGCCAACAGATGTCGTGTTATCTTATGTTTGTTGTGGTGACAGCTGTAGGGAAGACAAGAAATAATTAAAACTTGGCCTAAAATGCTATGCAGTTTGGTTCGCAGAAGAATTATACACTGGGGGATCTAAAAAACACTTAAAACTGAGAGGTGAGAGTCTTAGTGAGCTGCTGGCTCTCTGCATCCACCCTCTGTGGTCTTAACTCTGAAACAGGACACACAGACATAAGGGGAGGGCTGTAACCTCAGGGGGAGTTCGTCTGGGGACAGAAGCAGGTTGTAGGGCTGGAGAAGAGGGTGATAGAGCGGGGCTTGGTGGTGGGAGGGGGCCATACACTGTTGGGGGAGGATGGACCCAGAGGTGTGATGGGGCCCCATCAGGGTGGGATGCCCCAAAAATGCAGCGGTAGGAGGCGAGGCTCGTAGAGCTGAGCTGGTTACGCCAGTTAATGTGTGAGGAGCAAGGATGTGGATGGGAAGGCAAAATTAATCCTTGATTTAGGTAGCAATACTGTCCCTGCAATCAGCTTTTCAATGAAAGCTTCTGTTCTGCAGCCCCGATGGTGGCACAACAGCCCAGATGCCTGCAAAAACCTCTGAATTTGTTTGGTTTTGTTTTTGTTTTTCTTGGTTAAGACAATGCTGACCTTTCATCGCTCGTCCTAAATTTAGATACTACTCTGGAGAAACCAGCAGAGCACCGTAGCATGTGATAATGGTTTTAAACTGGAAGAGGGGAGATTTAGATTGGATCTTAGGAAGAACTTGTTTGGTGTGAGGGTGGTGAGACCCTGGCCCAGGTTGCCCCGAGAAGCTGTGGCTGCCCCATCCCTGGAGGGGTTCAAGGCCAGGCTGGATGGGGCTTGGAGCAACCTGGTGTAGTGGGAGGTGTCCCTGCCCAGGGCAGGGGGGGTGGATCATGATGATCTTTCCAACTCTAACCATTCTATGATTCTAATATTTNACTTCGGTGAGGAATGAGAGGCTTGTCAGCAGAAACCATTTGTGTATAACTTTCTGGTACTTTTCTGGTCTATAATTCACAAAAATGCTTGATATCTTGCACTTAACCCAGCAGGAAAACTGCCATAATTGGAGTGGCGTGGTTTTTTTTTTTTAGTATTTATATTTATTTCAAAGTGTAAAGAAGTGCTTTTTGGCAGAAAAAGGGGAAGAAGAATAGCTGACGTCCTAAAGAGAAAAAATTCGATATGAAGCAGCCACTAAAGTAGGTCGGTTCTTAAATCTAGCAACTTGTTGGTACCTCTTAAATAGGAGCCATCAGATATCCAGGTCCTCCATCTGCCTCTGGGATTTTTTTTGGATCTGAGTTCTGGCAAATGTGGGACCCAAATAGCACAACTGCTGAACTGACATCCAGATGCTCTTGGTGTGCTTCTGCTTCACGTCACCATCTTCAGGATCCTACTCCTGCTGAGCAACCACATGTGTGGCCAGAGCCAGGAGGGCTTTCTGGGGAGTCCAGAGCCCTCCAGACCTTTGCTCAGGTGCAACAACCTAGCAGTAGCCCCCACCCGTGTCCCACGGTGTGAGCGAATGACACCCGTGTTGCTGCTTCCAAAGCTAGGACAGATGACTAGAGTGGAAGAGGCTGGTGGAAGGGACCTCTCAGCCCAGGAGCATCTGGGTTCCCAACTGGTGCTTTGGAACCTCTGGATAAGCCGCCTCCTCCTAGCTGGTGTTGGTGTAGGTCTTGAGATGAGGCAGATGGAGGCGAAGGGATGGTTGGGTGATGAATTGGTCGACGTTGAGGGAAAAAGATGAAGGGGGGAATTCTTTATGGCACACAGTGGGGGTTTTCAGGAGTGACAGCATGAAAGTGCAGCTGAATGTGGATTCCTGCCCAAGACCTGAGAGGTGGCCAAGGGCTGTACAGCATCTCTGTGTGGAAACTGTGGGACAGCTTGGACATCTGTAGCCTCTGTTATCCCTACACCAATGCCGTCGCCAACAGATGTCGTGTTATCTTATGTTTGTTGTGGTGACAGCTGTAGGGAAGACAAGAAATAATTAAAACTTGGCCTAAAATGCTATGCAGTTTGGTTCGCAGAAGAATTATACACTGGGGGATCTAAAAAACACTTAAAACTGAGAGGTGAGAGTCTTAGTGAGCTGCTGGCTCTCTGCATCCACCCTCTGTGGTCTTAACTCTGAAACAGGACACATGGACATAAGGGGAGGGCTGTAACCTCAGGGGGAGTTCATCTGGGGACAGAAGCAGGTTGTAGGGCTGGAGAAGAGGGTGATAGAGCGGGGCTTGGTGGTGGGAGGGGGCCATACACTGTTGGGGGAGGATGGACCCAGAGGTGTGATGGGGCCCCATCAGGGTGGGATGCCCCAAAAATGCAGCGGTAGGAGGGGAGGCTCGAAGAGCTGAGCTGGTAACGCCAGTTAATGTGTGAGGAGCAAAGATGTGGATGGGAAGGCAAAATTAATCCTTGATTTAGGTAGCAATACTGTCCCTGCAATCAGCTTTTCAATGAAAGCTTCTGTTCTGCAGCCCCGATGGTGGCACAACAGCCCAGATGCCTGCAAAAACCTCTGAATTTGTTTGGTTTTGTTTTTGTTTTTCTTGGTTAAGACAATGCTGACCTTTCATCGCTCGTCCTAAATTTAGATACTACTCTGGAGAAACCAGCAGAGCACCGTAGCATGTGATAATGGTTTTAAACTTGAATAGGGGAGATTTAGATTGGATCTTAGGAAGAACTTGTTTGGTGTGAGGGTGGTGAGACCCTGGCCCAGGTTGCCCCGAGAAGCTGTGGCTGCCCCATCCCTGGAGGGGTTCAAGGCCAGGCTGGATGGGGCTTGGAGCAACCTGGTGTAGTGGGAGGTGTCCCTGCCCAGGGCAGGGGGGGTGGATCATGATGATCTTTCCAACTCTAACCATTCTATGATTCTAATATTTGGTGTGAATCTCCCCCTGTGCTGTTTCCTCACAGGCACGGAAGGGTATTTCTTTATTAGAGACAAAAAAAATCTCAGTCTTTCAGTGCTGTTGCTCCATAAAGTACGCTTCTCGCCTCCTGCAAAATAGCTGCTTGGTGACAGGGAGATGAAGGGCTGCAACCTAGATGTGGCTGTTGTGACACCTGGGAAGGTAAAGCGGTAGAAAGACGTGCCATTGGCGGCCGAGGTCTGTGGAGGATTGGAGGTGACACTGTCACTTACATCCCTGTCCTCTGAAAAGTGAACAAAGCTCTAGTCTTGCATTGTAAACATACTGGGGAGGCTTGGGGGGAGGAACGAAACCATCTATTTGTTATTCATAGCAGGGTTGGAGCTTTCTGTGCTTATTTAAGACTCTTGTCTTTCTGTGGAGTAAGCTAATGTATGTGCTAATGTAGAAATTTGCTGAAGCTCCCAGCAGCATGAAAAAGGACACGCTCAATGCAAAGCTTATCAGTCATTATTAAAGCTTGCCCATGTGGGAAACGGTGTGATCATCACAGATACCTCTCGTTATCATGCACCTGCTGGCAGCCTTCCTGAGGGGAGATTGCCATCAGCACGGAGCTTGCTCATGCCGTGGTGGGCACACACTCATGGAGTCACAGAATGGTTAGAGTTGGAAGGGACCTTCAAGATCATTGAGTTCCAGCCCCCCTGCCCTGGGCAGGGACACCTCCCACCAGACCAGGTTGCTCCAAGCCCCATCCAGCCTGGCCTTGAACCCCTCCAGGGATGGGGCAGCCACAGCTTCTCTGGGCAACCTGTTCCAGGGTCTCACCACCCTCACAGCACAGAAGTTCTTCCTGAGATCTCATCTCAGTCTTCCTTCTTTCAGTGTCAAACCCTTCCCCCTCATCCTAGGGCTCCCCTCCTTGATCCAGAGTCCCTCCCCAGCTTTTCTGAAGCCCCTTGAGGGACTGGAAGGGACTCTAAGGTCTCCCTGGAGCCTTTTCTCCCCTAGGCTGAACCCCCCCAACTTTCTCAACCTTTCAAAGCCTGGACAGCTGAGATACCTTGTGGTTGCCCAGTGCTACCTGATGACTTGTCGGTGGAAAATTTGGTCTGGGCCGCTCTTTTGAAGTATTTTCTTTTAAAGCAGTGATGAAATAAATACTTTGACAAATAAAACAGTATCACGATGCCAGCCAAGCCCACGTAGCTGTGAAGGTTCGTGGCTCTCAATGATCATGTGTGACCTCTATTAAGGCATCTGCACCCAACTGGCCTGTGTATAGATGGGATTTGACTAAGGATCTCTCTGTGCACGCTCAGCCTTTCTTTTGTATGTTTCTGTGCTCACGCATCAGAAAAAAAACAACAAACAGTAGAATATTGCTGCTTCCTAGCCATGGTTCCCTTCACTAATACTGACTGGTAATAATTCTTCATCTTGAGTAACAGGGTGAAGTTCTAAGAACTGTAGGTCACTTTCTATTAATTTACTTTTTCTCACTGTCCTACAATAATTCCTAATGAGCCTTCCACCTTGTTCTCCAGCCTGAATTCACAGAACCTCCTTGCAATGTGAAATGTGGGCGCACTTGAGCGTGTTTGAGCCACTGGTAGGGCCACTTGCAGTGAGAGGTATCTCCTCTTCCCTTAAATCTGGTTCGTTTTCCACCGGCGTATTTCAGTGAACATCTGCCCTCAATCAGTGCCAAAAGGGAGCTGGGCTCATGTTGGGAGAGAAGGATGGCTGGGAAGAGCCAGGAGCTGGAAAACCTCTTTTGTCCTGTGGGTTTGGCTGCTTGAGAGTGGCAAATTGCAAGCTGAGAAGGAATTAGGGGCTCTTAGCAGAGAAGGCAAAAAGTGGTTGTTTTGGATCTCAAAGTGAGAGAAACAGCACTTGCATAAGGGCAAATCGATATAAAGCAGAGCGAGAAGACATCTGAGACTGCAATTAAGAAGGAGATTTATAGTCATGGGGACAGTGAGGCTCTGGAACAATTTTTCAATAGTAGCAGTAGGGTGAGAAGCAGCTCTGGACTTTTAAGATGGATAGGAGAGTTTATGGAGAAGAGAAGGCTCCGGGGAGACCTTGGAGCAGCCTTCCAGGATCTGAAGGGAGCTCCAGGAGAGCAGGAGAGGGACTCTTGGTCAGGGAGTGGAGTGATAGGACAAGGGGGAACAGTTTTAAATTGGAAGAGGGGAGATTTAGATTGGATCTTAGGAAGAACTTCTTTGCTGTGAGGGTGGTGAGGCACTGGAAGAGGTTGCCCCGAGAAGCTGTGGCTGCCCCATCCCTGGAGGGGTTCAAGGCCAGGCTGGATGGGGCTTGGAGCAACCTGGTGTGGTGGGAGGTGTCCCTGCCCAGGGCAGGGGTTGGAACTGGATGATCTTTCAGGTCCCCTCCAACTCTAACCATTCTATGTACTGGAAATACACAATATGTTAAGATTTGGAGCCAGGACAGTGGGGTTCCAACATTTATTCCTATTCCCCTTCCATTTGGATACTTACACGTGAATGTGTCTTGCATACGTGGAGAGAAGAGATGCCTCTCTTGGCCAGCTCCAAGGTTTCCATCCAGAAGGCTCCAAGTTGTCCTACGTGAAGCCACAGAGCTGGAGCCGTCCTGATTGTCTTTGCCTGGGAAATGGGATGCTGTGCTACTGTGTGTTTGAATGCCAATAATAATGCTGTCCCTATTACATATATATATTTCCTTGGTTTCTCTTTAGCTGGAGAACTTGTCTGTGTTCCTGTTTATCAGTATGTGACTGGTTTTTATACCCTGGCCTTCCAAGAAAGAGGGAAGTGCACGTTATTTGTTTTAATAACAACTGGCTTATTCCTGGGAGGAAAGGGTTTACTGTGCTGGAGTAAACAGGCTGTGTTTCCAAAGCTTTCCATGTCTGAATCCAGGAAGACCTGACCTCCAGGAGGGTACGTCTGTACCTCCGGGTTACCCACTGCTAATACACAGCTCAGAGTCCGTTAGGTTCAAAATAATGTCTTCTGGTATTAGCTTTAATCTCTGCTGAGGGGTAGGTTTACTCCTGTCTGTGCCTCTTGCACAGTCTGCTCCAGCCTTGCCTGCTCCTCTGCTTGAATTAGCCCCTAATTTAAGTCTCTCCTGTCCCTGGGAATAGGGTATTAAAGGTGGGAGGAGATGGGCTGAAGGTGCTGAGGGGGGAAAAAAAATATGTTGGGGGAAATGAGTATTTTTGTCCCCTGTGTTATTGGCTGGACACAGCAAGAAGCTTAGAATCACAGAATGGTAAGTGGTGGGAAAGGATCTCTGGAGATCTTCTAGTCCAGCCGCTCTACCGAAGCATGTCCACCTAGGTCACTCCCAAAGAAGTTGAATGTGAGGCTTCCAGGTTACCTAATCTTTCTATTTTTTTATTTTTTTTTTAAATCCTGCTTAATCAACCTGCTTGCTTTGCAGACAGAGGGATCTGTGAAGCAGCCTGACGTGGTGGGATGGTGGGTCCCTGGTACCTGACCAGCATCCTTGCCTCTCCCAGTTGAGCCACCAATCCGAAGGCATGGTGAGCAGGCAGCAGGGTGGTGCTGGCTCAAGGTGTGCGATTTGCTAACCGGAGAAGTATTGCAGATACTTTTATTTTTATCTTTTTTTTCCTAACCCACCCATTGCTCCCCGCTGCGCCGTTCCTTTTGCTTGCGGCGATTTCCAGGCCGCTGCTTCTCTTTGCCGACACCAGCGCTCTCGGGGCTCCCGCTTTATTTGCAGTAGAGGTCATCGCAGCTCAAGTCGCCCGGAGGTTTTTGGGGGGCACGGTAATAAAGCCTCATGGGAGGTGGTCTCATTTTATTTATTTATTTATTTTAATTAGAGCTTTGCTTATTGGAGCTCTGTTTGAAAAGAATACAAGAGATGGGATGCGCTCAGGGAGATGAAAATGAATGGAAAGGTCAACACCAGCCTGAGCATTCCCAGTTTTGCCTGTAGAGGTATTTTCTTTTTTTCTTGTGGAGAGAAAGGCTGTGGTCTTATAATTTATTGCTTTGAGAAAGTGCTGAGAGGGCTGAATGAGGAATGGCACAGGGAAGAAAAAAAACCCCAAAAAACAATTGTACACGTACACTCACACTGGCAACTCGGCCAAGGGAGGACAGAAGGCAGTTCACCATGCCAGATCCTGTCTTGGCCATTTCTGTGTGACCAAAGGTTTTGTGGCTTTTGTAGAGGTTTATGTGTCATCTTGTGTTCCGAGATGACCCTGGAGCTTGTACCTGCTTTTCTCAGCACCTTTGGAGGAGCCAAGAGTTACGGTGAGGTGGTGGGGAATGGCAACTGCAGCGGGTACGGTCATCAGGTGGCCCTGGTCCAACCAACGTGTCCTGAATTCTCCAGTAGAGCTGAATGTGGGTTTTTTCGTAGAACCATAGAATGGTTAGAGTTGGAAGGGACCTTCAACATCATCCAGTGCCACCCCCTGCCCTGGGCAGGGACACCTCCCACCACACCAGGTGGCTCCAAGCCCCATCCAGCCTGGCCTTGAACCCCTCCAGGGATGGGGCAGCCACAGCTTCTCGGGGCAACCTGTTCCAGGGTCTCACCACCCTCACAGCAAAGAAGTTCTTCCTAAGATCTCATCTAAATCTCCCCTCTTCCCATTTAAAACCATTACTCCTTGTTTTTGCACATCATGACTCAGTCTGCTGTGTAGAACACGTGCAGTCCTTGCGTATCCCCCACTGCGCTCATCTTCCTGAGAAAGCATTTCTGCTCAGGAAAATACCAGCTGGTGAAGTTTGCTGCCTGGTTTTCTTCAAGCCTTCATAGACCCTTCAATGAAAACAGAAACTGCTGGATGGTGTTGAAGGGCAGCTCTGTTCTTGTTGTAGATGGTTGCCTTCTCTTGGTGTATTGTGAACGTAGATACTTTAGCTCCTGTTTGTGAACCACAAGCCTGTAGGTTGAGAAGATGTAGACTTTGGGGTGGGAGGACTATTAGTAAACCTTCCATATTCCTGTCAGACAGGTTGCCCAGAGATGTTGTGGAGTCTTCATCCTTGGGAACAGTCAAATCCTGACTGTTCCCTGGAGCAGCCTGCTCTCTAGTTGGCCTGCTTGGAGCAGCGGTGTTGGGCCAGATGATCTCCAGAGGAGCCTCCATCCTCAACCATTCTGTAATTCAGTGATTTATCCACATTTCAATGGAAAGGAGACGACTGGAGCTACGTAGTCCCCTTTATTTCCCACTTCCTTGGCCTTCTTCCATGCTAATACATATACTGCCACCCAAGCTGGGAAGCACTTTCATTATATTTTGGAATGTGTCCCACTGAGTGACTCTATTGGAATAACTGCCACAAAGAAGATAGCAGCATAAAGAAACAAAGCTCACATCCATGCCAAATGGGTTGCCAAAGCTGCATGAATACAAAAACAGAGTTTTGTTTTTTTTTTTTAAAAAAAATCTTGGATAGTGGTACAAATGAAATTAGGAGACGGAAATAAGCAATTAACAGTAGATGAAAACATGTATACTGCATGCCAGCATGTAAAATTATATTAAAGAATCATAGAATGGTTAGAGTTGGAAAAGATCGAGTTCC
>VZRU01021323.1:292909-509827 GCA_013398155.1 Pedionomus torquatus | reverse complement strand
TTTTTTTTTTTTTTTTTTTTTTTTATGTTGTGGATGTTGGGTTTTTTCTGACAAGTTTTAGAAACATACCTGCAATCTTTGTGTTGGAAAACAAGGGTATTTTATTTGCCCTGAGTAATGGAACATCATTTGATTGTGTATGGTTTTTACCGTAGGTCAAGAGAGGTTGGTATTTTGCTAAACAAAGTTTTATGGAGTATAATTTAGTTTTACTGGTCTTTTGCATGTACCTTTAATACAGCTGTAATGGATGAAGGAAGATAAAAAATAACAAATTAAACCGGAGGCTCAGGACAAGTATTAAAATACTAGGTTTAATTCATGTTTAAAAATTGATATAATTGAGTATTAGATCTTACTTAATCTTGCAGATTTTCATATTAAATTCCTTTTGCCTGAGTTACTATAGTAATGCTAGATCAAAATGACATACTTGCTTAAGGAAATTTTCTTTCTAGTCTATATTCTGAAAACTTGGGATTGGAGAGATGCTATAGAAGTCCTCAGATATCAGAATGCTAAATTTATGAGGTTAAAAAGCATGTCTGCTCTAGGGACAGTTTAGTGATGACTAATAGAAAAGTGGCTGATTATTTCTCCTTTGGTTTCTTAACCTTAAACTGCCACATAGTTAGTCACCAAAAAGACTGTTTTTACTTTTTTTAATTGTATCCAGTTACTGTAGTTGCCACAGTGACACATAACTGAAACAGGGAGGGGAAGGCAGTCGTGAGTAAGAAGAAGGAAGCTGTGAGATCGCAACTATGGCAAGAGTACATCTCTTAATGTTGACAAAAGTTACTTTATGCCTTTATCTAAAAGATGAGGAAACACAGGACTAACACTAAGCTTTCTCTGAATGCTTTGACCAGTGCATTAAGAGAATTACCCTTTGCAGGATATATTGTCCATCAAATGTCTCTGTGTGAGGAGACAGTATAGAGCAGCTGGTAAATAAGTTCCTTGTCAAAGCTGTTGTATATTAACATCCGTTTAAAATTATATTATTTGAGTCTGTCTTTCATTTCAAAACAAACCAGTTTTCTCTCCTCATCTTGTTGCTTTTGTAAATTTGGTGTATTTCTAGTACTGTATATTACAGTTCAGCCTAAACTGTGGTTTCAGGCTGGAACTGCAGGTGCTATTTGAAAGCTTCAGTTGAAAGGGAATCTTTCCTTTATAAAGACAAGCAGGGAATTGTGCGATACTTCTGTATTATGTTTGTAGCGCACATCACAGTGCTTTACGGTTGAATACAAGTGGGGCTGGGAAAGAGAAGTAGTACTGGTTTTCTCAGTTTCCTGTGGCACAAATAAAACAGTTTTGAAAACTGTTTTGACATCTGTGTAGTCTTGGAATACAGCCCCCACAAAAAGGAAAAAAACAAGAAGGGAGTATGACTGGAGGTGCCAAACCATCAAAAGGCTTCAGTGGTCACCATCTTGGAACCTAATGCTTTTTCTTTGGAACCAGTTATATGTATAACAGCAGCTACTGAATTTCTTGGGAACACAGTCACCTTTATAAAAATTCTGAAATTCTTCAATGTACTTTGTTCTAAGGAACTGATAAATTGAGGGAAAACCAACTGACTCTGAATCACGCTGAGCTGTTCTTAAGGCTCAAAACAGTTGCTCAGGCTGCAGCAAGTGACAATGCAAGAACTGTTTTCTCTGGGTTTAGCTTAATTTTGTTAATTGTTTAAATGGTTTGAGAGGAAAGTGTTTAGCAATTAATGTGGTCCACTTCTGGATTCTCTTTGGGAATTTTGTCTTAAATTCCCTGTTCCATGCAGAACTGAAATAGCAAGAACGTCTTTTGTTCCCCTGCTTGCTTTTTATAAGTTGTGGTTTTGCTTTTTTCTCTGACCCATCTAAAGTCGGTTATGATAGGGGAGACCATAACTGTGGTAGTATCTTCCAGGTGTATGTCCCTACTTCCATTTTTTGGTGAGCTGTCTTCAATACTGATCTTGCACTTATTTGACAGTCTTAAGAGAGATAAAAAAAATTATTTAGTAATGACATTGGTCTATTTTTTCTGAAGAGAAAACAGGTTGACTCACAGGCTTGTTTAATGCACATTTTAAATACCTCAGTACTTACTATACTTGACTTGCCATTGGAAAATAAAACACCACTAAAAGTTGTTCTTTCCTGATGTTATACTTGGAAAAAGTTCTAGGATGGACAGATAACTTAGCAAAAAAGTGCCTTTGCTGAGGTGTCTTGTGTAGCTCTGGGAGGTGACCGAAGTTCTACAAGCCTTACCTCTGCATGGGGGATGTATTTGTCACTGTAGTATAGCAGTTAATCCTGTCTGGTGCAAGTCAGATCCTGGATTGCAAAACTAGAAAGTCTTCAAACAGCTCTTTCTTACCTGTCTCAAATACACACGTTATTTTCACTCTTCAATTTTATTATTTTTTTAATTACATCTCTCTGTTTAAAAAAAAAAGGAAGTGAAATGTGCAGCAACCCCTTTTAAGACCTCAAGGAATTTTAAAATTCTATTTTGAAGATTTAATTTTAACATTTACAAATTTAGTTGAAGCTCAGGTAGGCAGAAAAGAACTTGTATGAGACTGGTACATACCTATGTGCTTTATTTCATGCTTGTGTTCAGGTTCTGTGCTGCTGATTGTATGTTTGTGAGTGAGAACGTCTTCCCCATTGTGGGGTAGTGCTATCAAGGGTGGGAACTTGAAAATCAGTGCCCAGTCTGTGCTACTTCTATGGTTCTACATCAGCAGATGAGATGAATCATGTCTTATTTTCTCAGAACAGTTATGTTGTCTGTCAAAATGTAAAGTAAAAGTCTACCTGGGGCTGTCTGACTTAAGCAAAAAGATGACCAAAGTGCTGTGTGTTAGCAGGTTCTCAGGGTCTGACAGCAGATGTAACATCCTCCTTGTATCAGTAAGATCATAATGTTGAGGCTCTGTAGATATCTGCCACGTGAAGAGCCTCTGACCTCTGTATTTTGTGAAATTAAGAGGTAATTGGTGGTATATTGTCATTACTAAAGTCTGATACATAAATGAAATATGAACAGCCAGTATTTGTTTGGTTTTATTTGGTGGGGTGGCAGAGAGGAGTAGGTTGCTACCCCTTGTAAATTAGTTTCTGCGCTCCAGATTACTTTGTTTATTTGTATTTTCAAAGTTGGAGAGTTTCTTCTACTAACATTTTTCCTAGGCTTATTCTAGCACTTTACCATTATAATTATGAATAGAATGGTTGTTATGTGAATGGGCAAATGTGCTTAAAGCTGTAATTAAAGATGTTTGCTTAGACTTGCCACATCTGATGGGCGTGAAACCAAAGCACCTTTCTTGATGTTGAATTATAATTCTCTGATCGTTCCAAATAAGTATGTGTATTTGGTTGTGCTTTTTTGACTTAGTTCAGTAGGTCATACTGCTTCCAAGAGATAAATGTGAAAGTGATTATTTGATTTTGATTCCATTCTACAATTAATTGTAATTCTGTTGCATTTGAAGTTTAATACAGTCACGTCAAGGACTGTTCTGCATTGAATAAGTACTTATGGAGCCTGTTCCTGCTCTTCAGTGTAAGACTTACAAGAGAGTCCTAATTCCAGCTGCAGACTTTCTGAGCTTTTAAGTTAAACTAAAAATTTTCAAGAATGCCTTACTGGCTTAGTTATTAACTGAAAAACAATGTCACTGAAGAACTAAAGGACACAGTGGCACTGTATTTTGAAAAAACCCGTGTTTGCTCTGACTTCACCCTGCGATGGCTGAAGGCTCTGTTGCAGCAGTAAGTGTAGCACTGAGGAGACCTATTGCACCTTACCTTCTGTGCAGCCCAGAAAAAACAACCCAGGATAGATGACCTCAGGGTAGACTCACTTGTATGTCTGTCTGAAAAACGTCATTCAGGTTTCCCAGCTATTCTTAAAAATCAGTTTACCCAAGGTCTGCTTACAGCTTTACGTTTTGTTTAGGAATTTGACTACTTTTCTTCTACCACTTACCTGAAGAATTGCTTTATTTCTAACATTAAAAATGAAAAAACAGAAAAAAAAACAATATTTGTATATGTTTGTGATTTTTATTTTAAAGCCTCATGATAGTGCTCTACAATTCAGGCACATCTTGAATTTAATTTTGCCTATTTTGGTATTAAATTTTATTGGAGAATCTCTGGTTATTTTTTCTTCTATCGGTAGTGATATACTGAGTAAAGAATTAACAGGTTTATTCATGTTCATTGATATTATCCTTTCTGTGACTCTCTTTTACGTCCAGTTCAGGAAAATCCTTTTCTCTCTCTCAACTTAGCCCAGCCCCAAAACAAAGGAGCAATCCCCCTGCCATACAGGTGATGGGTGCCTTGGGGCATCTTATGTTAATTTTGCAAGGGCTGCCACCCCTGTGATATCATGCAGAGACACAACCTTTTTATTCTACAGCTATCAGCTTTTTTTTTTTTTTTTTTCAATGATTTCAAGATACCATAGGCACAGAGAGTTGAAGATCTGTTTCAGATAATTTTTTTTTAATGTATGTTTTAAGATATTAGCATTTTGTGTGAGACTGGGACATTTTAAGGTGTCATAAGTAAAAAAAAAAAAAAGTAGTCGAGATAGTTGTATGTGATGTTCAAATAGTACTTTCCTAGAGTATTTGTAAACAGAATATATGTAAACAGTATTTGCATCTATTAAACAAAGCAAGTTTGGAGAAAATACTGTTTATTTAATCAAGATACTTTGCTTAACTGTTTGTATCATCCTTATCTTGCATTTTTTCTGTGTGGATATTTTCATCTCACCTGTAAAATCCTAAGTGTTCTTCTGTGTTATGTTTTTATGTTTGCTTTATTTACCAAAATTGTAGTACCAGTAGATGAGTGGTACGAGCTATTTGTTGCATGTATTTATGTAAGAAAGTTTGAAGATCTTTGTCTTTAAAATAAACTACTAATTCTGTGTGAGGATGGCAACAAATGATCTGAAAGCTTTTGTAGGGATTTTATTTCTGATCCTGTTTTCAATGAGAAAATTATTCTAGAATGTGTCTAAAGTTTTATTTCCCATCCTAATCTAGGATTGCTCCTGGGATAACAATCATGAAAAAAAATATACTCTTTAGCTCTATAAAGTACTTTAACATATTTGGTAGATACTAGGGTCAAACATGTATTTGATTGCAATCTGCTGCTCAGAAGTAATTGTGCTGAAATGGAAGTTACTGAAAGAATTTGGTAATAAGGTGATCGTTACTGTTGTTACGTTATACCTTTATATATATATATGATGTTTTAACTTCCATAAACAATTATGTTTTATGCTTTGCTGCAAAAAATACAATATCAGTTTTTCCGTATTTTAGATTAAATAAGATTATGAATCAGGTGGCCATTCAGCGGAAGAAGCAGTTTGTTGAACGAGTGCACAGTTACTGGTTGCTTAAAAGACTGTCTAGGAATGGTGTTCCTCTGTTGAGAAGGCTGCAGTCCAGTTTACAGTCACAAAGAAACACACAACAGGTATGTGACATACTTTTTTTACTTATAAGAAGAAATCAGAAAGTCTCTATTTTATACAGTAAAAAGCTAACAAGGGAATGTAGCACAGTTGTAAAAATTTCCTCTGATTCAGCACTGAAAAAATTCTTTGCATTATTCTTAAGTAATATGACCTATATTGAAAATCGGTCATTATCTGATCCTTTTAAATTTGTGAGATATGGGGCCGGAAGAAAGTCTGCGTTTTTCTGTTTTGCTTAAATGTTTCACAAAAATGCTGTCACCAAAACTACTTTGATACCATTGTTCATTGTGGGTTTTTTTTGGAACTTACTGCTCAATGTGCTACTAGTAAGATAAAAAATAAATTCTATTTTAAATTCATCAAAAACTTCAAAGCAAGTGTCATCTTTGACACATAACTGAGGAAAACAGGGATTTTTACAGACTGAAGGTTAGACAATGTTAGCTTACAGTCTTCAAATTCAGGTCCATATTGCCCACCTTGTTTGGTTTTAACAGAATAAAGAGGAACTTGTTGATGAAGTTCCAACACCTGTTTCACCTTCTAGTTTTGTTTTTGACGTAGTTACAGTCAGTAAGTGGGGTTATAGACGAGCGTAAATTTATGCTAATATTTTGTTCAAGTAAAACACATCCTATCTAAAATACTTCTAGGTCAGTTAGTTGTACGCATTTACCAGTCAGAATTGCTGAAAAAATGCAAAACAGTCACTCCAGATGTGAATCAGATTCAGAAAACAGTACTGTTCTACTTCCCATATTTTTAACATGAGTATTCCTTCCCATTTTTATAAAATGAACAACTATCTCTCCCGTGACATTAGAGATTCTTGGCAGGTTTTTTATTGTTTTGGTTTCAAGAAACTGGGTGGCTTTAAAAAGGATTAAAACTTTCTTTCTGAATTCTTTATGTGGATCCGTGGATCTGAATTCTTTATGTGGATCCGTGTGTGTAGACCTTGAAATCATGTAAAGCATCATAATGTGGAAAATCTTACTGCATCCCAGTTGGCTTTTTTAATTGAGCTAAAAACATAGTTGGCTGCGTTCTTTCCATTCTCCAGGTGTTTGACTTTCAGTGTTTGACTGACTTTCAGTGTTTGACTCTTTCTTTTCAGTTTCTGTAATTTAGCCTCTAGAAATTAAGAATGCATTTTATACTCACTTATTTGCATTAAATTGAGATTATTTTTTTTCCCTATAAAGCTTGATTGCTATTTTTGTTTGACTTGCATTGCTCTTTGATGAAGTCATTAATTGATGTAGTCATAAAAATACCATGGTCAACAGTGCTTCCCCTAATTATTTGTTCTGTCTTCTTGTGTGCTTCTTTTCTTAGCTTTTCATGAAAAATCTAATAAATTCCCAGAACAGTTGAGGTTGGAAGGGACCTCTGGAGGTCAGCTAGTCCAACCCCATTGCTCAAGCAGGGCCAAGTTGAGCAGGTTTCTCAGGAAAGTTTTTGAGTATCTCCCAAGGATGGAGACTCCACAACCTCTGTGGGCAGCCAGTTCCAATGCTCAGTCACTCTCACAGGAAGAAAAAAGTGTTTCCTGATATTCAGGTGGACCCTCCTGTGTTTCAGTTTGTGCCCACTGTCTCTTGTCCTGTCAGTGGGCACCACTGGGAAGAGCCTGGTTCCATCCTGTTTGTTCGCCACCAGGGTTTTTCTTCTCCAGGTAGAACAGTCCCAGCTACCTCAGCCTTTCCTTGTAGCTGAGATTTTACCTTTTAGGTGGAATTTAGATGAATTCTTTTCAGATGGAAGGAACATTGGATATAAATTGGCCACTGGATTATCTTTCTTCTGTTGCTTCATTACTCCGTTTTAACCCTGTTTTTTGGGTTGTATCTTCTATAAAATATTTTGTATTCTACTTCTAATCTTTGCTTAATCTTTTAGTTCTGTTTAAGAAGTTTTTATTCTGAAGAGTGATGTCTGGCAATTACCTAATAATAGCTGAAATTAATTTATTCAGACAGTAGACTTTTTTTTTTTTTTTCCCTCAATGAACTAGAGTCCTTAAAAATAATAAAATCAAGTACAAAGTCCAGGGCTCGTGGGACAGTATAGACCTAGACTAGTTAGTGTCTGAAAGAATTATACTTGCTAGTTGGTAGTTAGTACTTCTTCTGTTGAGATGGCATGATGAGATTGGTAATTGGTATTCAAATATTTGGAAATATTGCAAAATGAAACAATTGTTGTAATTATTATTTGTTTATAATAAAATAAGCCTTAGATATGAGCTGTTTAAAATCCCTTTACCTGTTAGCAGTCCTGTACAGACATTGTTCCTTTCTTTTCTCATTTCAGAACTGCACTGTTCTTAAGAAAATAATGAAAATATTTTCTGAATTAATTGTGAACTATTTATATTTGTTTATAAAATATTGGGATACTTTTTGAGAGTTTATTCTTAAAAACTTAACAATTGAAATTAACTGTGTCATTTGAGAAGAAAGTTTCAAGCAAATCCGAGTATTAAAAGATGCTGTAGATGTAAAACGTGTAGATAGTCTTTTCCAGTAATAAGCAAGTGTCCTGTGTATGATTTTCTCCATAGATTCCTCATTATGTATTTACAATACATATAGCAGCAGTCATAACTGCAAAGTGTTTGATACATTAGTCATCTTTGTTACTCCAAGTGTAAGCCAAACCGTCATGAAGACTTTAATAAGCAGCTGTAGCACAGCTGTTGTTGAGAGCACCTCACAGTTTTGAGGTACAGATCATTATTTTCTTTGTTTCAGTCTAGATAGGAAAACTTCCTACCTCCTCTTATGTGAGAGGTCAGAACACTAAGAAACCTATACAGGTTTTCAGTCAACGAAGGGAACATAAATTACTGATGTAATACAGATTCAGAGGAAATTTTTATCATTATTTTTATTGAAACAGAAATGTTAAGGTGGGGAACCAAAACCATGAAAATGGTTTCAGGATGCCTGGTGGAAAGTGGTTTTGATCCATCTCTAATGATTGTTTACTAGAACAAATTTGGCCGGGAGGGGAAGCACCCTGTGATTTAGAATTACTTCCTAATGGGTACGCTTCACAGCTCAGTCATAATACGCTTTTGAAGGTGATGGTGTGTCAACTAACAGTTCGAAACCAGGCAAGAAGAACTTGACCGATACTACCTTACCTTCTGCAGGAACAAGGAAACCTCTGAAAGAATGGTTCCTTTTATCCCTTCTGTCTCCACCTAGAAATTGAGGAAAGGTGTTGGAAGTACTCTAATAAATTTACATCCCTGTTATTTCAGTTTTTCTCTGCTCTTAAAGAATGCTTGAATAAAAGTAAGGCATGAAATTTAATTGTAGTGGCTTGCTGCTGCTGAAAATGAGGTTGGTGTAAAACTACTGTTTGGAGAAACAAAGTAGAAGTTGCTGGTGCCTAAGGTCAGTATATGCACTGAAGGTTTCAGGAAGAACACAAGTTGTAACCACAAAATGTTTTTGTCTGGTTGGCATAAAAATGCCATCAGAGGTTCTTAATAAAACTAATTGTATTGATGGAGATCCAATTTAATCTCTGTAATTCTGTTTTTGTTTGGCTTACGTTAAGCTACAGCCCCTGTAGGGAGTGAGGCTGTCCCCATGTATTGGCATTCAGCCTAAGGAGCTCTCTGTTTTGATACGCTGATGGTATTCCTGGTAGTTCTCAGAGACTGGTGATGGACTTGCAGTAGGAGCTGGAACTGAAGACCAGTTCTCAGTTGATGCATGTTCTGTGTTTTTTCCTTCCTTCCTCAGTATTAATACATGTTGCAGTTTTATCTTTTCTAGATAGTATTTGGTGTTCAGCAAGAACTAAGCCCATCAGACAATTATCAGAGAGTCTCTTTGTAAAATTTTCATGGGTTGTCAGCCAGAAGAAACTTCTGGCTTTGTTGCAGAAAGAAAGATGTGGAAGAACAACACTTTACCAGGAAGTTAATAGAAACTTTCCTTGTCGGAAAGCTTTTGAAAACTAAAACTTATCAAAGAAATTCCTTTTATGCACATTTTTCCTGGTTAGCATTATGCATTGGTTTCCAGTATCTCTTTCCAGCTTGACTGGATCTTATAATCTAATTAAGGTATATGTTGTATGTCAGGTGATAAACTCTCTTCACTCTAGCCTGTTTATCTTAGCTGTTATAACCATTTCTGCCAGTGTTACTTGTCATGCAAGTGTTAGAAAATCAGAGGCTATTAATCCCCAAACTGGAGTGACGTTCAAGAAGGGACTGTATGTGCGTGCAAAAAGGAAGCAAACAAGGTACTCTTGATATTTTGAGTCACATCTGCAGATTTGTAACTACCTAGCTATTTTATGGAATGAAGCTGGTCAAATAACTAATTCACCTAAAGAAATAGATGAGGGGGGAGAGCAAAAATAAAAGGTGCAAATGTACCACCAGATTTAGCCAAATACTTGTCTCCAATGAACTACCAAAGACCCGCTGAAACCAAGTGACTTTTTTTTTTCTGCTGTATGTTTCCTGACTCACCCTAAAACTGTTATGGTTTTGTTGACTTAGCTTGCAACAGGATCAGTTCCCCAGTCTCATCAACTGTGCAATTATATAGGGCAAAAGAGAAGACTCTGAATGTCTGCCAGCAAAGGGATGACAAGCCTTCCACTTTTAGCAATAGCCACAACTTAATTTTGGTCCTGAAAAAGTAAAACTATGGAAAAAATTGTATAGCTTTGTCAGCAGTTGCGTTGCTTGCTCAAACATGAGATCTGTAGTCAGAGGTGAAGGGCAGAAGAAGGGCAGTTAGTGGCAGCGTAGTCTTAATAATTCAGTGATTCTCTGAGAATTTCAAGGAATTGAAAATGTGCATATTAATATTTGTAAAAATTTACTTTGAACTAGTCTGGCCATCAGCAGTTAAATTATTATGTGTCTAAGTCAAGATACAACTCCTTAAAAGAAATTATCATTGTCAGTATTTATAGTCATTAAGAAAATGAGCTAGAAGTTTCTAGCTGTGTTTTTTTAATCTTTTTTCAGTGTTTTTTTGTTTGTTTGTTTGTTCTTTTGTTTTGAGAGTAACAAACTGTTGCTTCCATGTTGGCATATTGTAATACAGAGATAATTGATAGTTCAGGATTTTCAACTGCTGCAAGTCAGAGATTTGTATAAAGCTAGCTTCATAGCTTCCACAGGCGCTTGCCTTTACTTTTACTAAGTGTGTAAAGCAGTAAAATGTTGCGGGTCATAGACTCAAATCAGTCTTTCTTTTTTTATATTACTAGTTGTTGCAATTCTGTTTTTAGAGCCTTCTGTCTGAAAAATTACATAAGCTTGCGTTAGAGGAACTGCGATATTTCTTAATTACCATTCTGTTAAGGAAGTTTGTGCTTTGAGTGTAACAATTTGTAATGTTCAGTTATTGTTCATCTATTCAGCCAGTTTTCTTTTTTATTTTGTCTTCTATTTTTTATAACTTAGGGAATTTATTGTTTGTTTGCTTTAAAGAAAACAACACGATTGCTTATCCAGTGTATATTGCATTGTACTAGTTGCAAGCATACAAAGCTTTGCATCTCTTTCTGAGTTTATCTTATATTAATTTTAAATAATTATCCAAAGCAGATGTTTCTTTTGTGCACTTGGTACTAATATTAGGACTTTTACTTTTTACTTTACTTGTTTCTGGTGAGTTACCAGTGCCAATTGAATACTCTTATGTAGTATTCCAATATACTGCTACTTAGGAAAATAGTAAGAACAAATAAGAAAGGCTCTGCTTTCTGTATATGTAAATCAGACTAACTACTGCAAGTATTTAAATACTACTTCTGCCTAAAAATGTATGAATTAAATTCTTTCATCCATTTGCGTAAAGGTTGTATTACTCCATTACCCATTTGAAGTTACTATTTATTAAATGAACTGCTTTTCCTATCCTCAGAAGTCTTAATGATTTTGTTTTGTTAGAACTGTGTCCTTATTCTGCTGTGTGAGGGGAAGCTGGACTGCGTTGAGAACGCAAAGAATTGGTTTCTACTAGACTTGAGTTTCTGAAGAAGCTAATGATGTTCACCTGGTTTGGATTTCAGTGTGAAAATAATGGAGCTTGTTTGGTTGCTGTTTGCTATATTGCATTTTCTGATGCAAATAGCCTTCACCATAGGATTACTTTCCAGTTTACAAATATTGTTTTTAGCTAGATGGTTGAGAAAAACAAGAAGCTGCCCTCAGCAAAGGTGGCCTTTTGTTGCAGTGTGAAGCTTATGACCAAGTGCTGTAACCATAAGACAGTAATTTCTCCCTTCCTGTGAATATGTTCTATAATTGCATAAAATAAGCTTATAAAAAGAGGTTAGTGTTATTCATTTCATTAAAACCTTTTGATTCTTTTCTTAGAGAGAAGATGATGAAGAAATGCAAGCCTTAAAAGAAAAATTGAAGTACTGGCAAAGGCTGCGCCATGATCTTGAAAGAGCACGTTTGTTGATTGAACTTATACGTAAACGAGAAAAATTAAAAAGGGAACAGGTAAAAGCAGTACCTTTCAATTTGATAAAACTTTTCTGAAGAAAAGGTGGTTTAAGTATTCTCACACACAGTTTTTGTAACAGGAAGACTGCAGTGTTTGTCTTTTAATCCTCGTGTGTGTGTGCACTCACACAAACTGTTTTAAATAAAATAATCGTACCTTTGTAGAACAGTTTGGGATGGAAGGGAACTTTAAAGGTCACCTAGTCCAACCCCACTGCAATGAACAGGGATATCTCCAGCTAGACCAGGTTGCACAGAACCCTATCCAGCCTGACCTTGAATGTTTCCAGGGATAGGGCATCTACCTCCTCTCTGGGCAAACTGTTTCACCACCCTCATTGTAAAAAAATTCTTCCTTAAATCTAGTCTGCATCTACCCTCTCCTAGTTTAAAACCATTACCCCTTGTCCTATCACAACAGACTCTGCAAGTATTTAGTTTGTCCCCATCTTTCTTATAAGCCCCTTTTTAAGTACTGAAAGTGCGATAAGGTCTCCAAGGAGCTTTCTCTTCTCCAGGCTGAACAACCCCAGCTCTCTTAGCTTGTCCTCACAGGAAAGGTGCTCCGGCCCTCTGATCATCTTCGTGACCCTCTTCTGGACCTGCTCCAAGAGATCTGTATCTTTCCTGTGCGTAGGGTTTCAGAGCTGGATGCAGTCCTCCAGGTGGGATCTCATCAGGTGCAGAATCACCTCCCTCAGCCTGCTGGCCACACTTCTTTTGGTACAGGCCAGGATAGCATTGGCTTTCTGGGCTGCGAGTGCACACAGTTCTTGTGTGCAACTTTTCATCCACCAGTACCCCCAAGTCCTTCTTAGCAGGGCTGCTCTCAATCCCTCCTTGGTTTCTGAAGAACTGTAGAGTATTTGATCTCTTCAGGTTTTCCCAGTGTATATGCCTATATTGTATAGCACTTTTATTCTTCTGTCATGAGAAGGAAAAAAAAAAGCTGCATCTAAGCCTATGACATTTCTAGATTTAACATTGCTGGAAGATCTAAGGAACCAATAATGCAGAAAGCTAACATTTTCTATAAAAGCTGTGAAATCAAAACGTCTTTAATTGTTCTTACTTATAAACAAAATTATTTTTGTTTATTTTTTGCTAGCTGTGAACAGTCATTGCAAGCAAATCAAGTTGGTAATTTTTGAGTGCTTTCTAGAATTCCATGCATTATTCTGTACGTTCACATATCACTTTCTATACACATTTATTATGTATTGTTATTTATACATGTTTCTTGTGTGTATACACTTTATGTATGTGTTCATATGTGTATATACACCATTAATGTGTTGTTAAGGATTTATCTTTGCCATAACAGGAATGTTCCAATGTTGATAATACTTCAAATGGACTGAAAATAGAACTATAGAGGGGTTGTAATATTCGAAAAAGTGAAAATTCTGGAGGGTGACTGTATATATCAATGTGTTGATTCTGTTGTGTTTGGGGTTTTTTTTAATTATTTTAGTGGAATTTACACATTTTCTTTAAACTTACTCTATTTGGTTTTATGTAGCCTGTAAATATCTATCAGATTTTTCTTTTTGCACTTGGAACGTGGCACTACAACTGAAACTTAATTTTAAACAGTTTACCCTTTAAATTATTGTTCTTATTTTTGCATTGTTGGCAAAATATGGATCTGTACTTATGTAACATCTTGCCAAAGCAAAAGAATACAGTTAAAAAATAGAACAGAATTAACTTAGAGATCAAATACAAATTTACATTCCAAGAAGCTGGAGTTGAAGTTGTGTTTTCAGCTGATGGCTTGATTAGAAAAAACATGTCAGACAAATACCAACTGATGATGTTGAAAACAGTGTTGAATTCATTTACTTAAACTATATTTATATCGTCTCATATATGAAGTAATTTATTGTTGCTGCAAAATAACTTACTTCAAAACATTTAAAACTAAAGCATATTAATGAAAAATGTTAAGTTGGATAATTATTTTTTCTTTAGGTCAAGATTGAGCAGGTCGCTATGGAACTTCAGCTTACTCCATTCACTGTACTTCTGCGATCGGTTCTGGATCAGCTGCAGGAAAAGGATTCTGCTCGTATATTTGCTCAGCCAGTGAACCTTAAAGAGGTATGTTGTATACTCTGTTTCCTTATGTTTAGAAATGGCTTGATGGCAGTTAAGCAAAAGAAAAAAGTCATTGCTTGCAGAGTTGGGAGCAGTGTTACCGTTTAATGTCTATTCTGATAATTTACAAGTTGATTTACTGCTACAAAAATCTGTTTATGCTCCTGTACCAAAATAATTTCTGGTAAATAATTGTATAGAATAAAGCAGGTACCTACCTGACCTTTTGTGCTACGATTGTTCAATAAAGCAAACTTGACGAGTGTGTTAAAAAATGAATAGCGTATGTTCTTACTTGGAGGTGAAATTCCTTTTGGCTAACTGGGCAACTAGGTAGACTTAGAGTGTATGTATGTGTATGTACATATGGAACACGCTTATAGGTGTGTATATGTGTGGACATGTCTATAAATAGTATTAATTACAATTAATTACACATGCGTATACTCATATGTATATATTGCAAATACATGTACATATATATAAATATGTTTATCTATGATACACGTGTAGTATGTACATAGAACCACAGAATTCTAAACCCATGTAGTATCAGCATCTGTTAATAGGGCTCCAGTTTGTTATCTAAGATGCAGAATCTTGTGATACATATACTTGTAACGTGTAAAAAAATATGTTGGTGTGCAGTTGTTTGTAATATCAAGGTGTGCAATTCTAAGCTACATTTTGAAGTTACTGATTTGACATATTACAAAATATGTTAAAATAATGTGGGTCAGTTAATAGTGAATGTTTCTTTGTCTCTAATAAGATAATTTTACCCATTTGTGTTTTAAATATTTATTCAAAGGTTCCAGACTATTTGGATCATATTAAACATCCTATGGATTTCTCTACCATGCGAAAACGGTTAGATGCTCAAGGCTATAAAAACCTCAGTGAGTTTGAAGAAGACTTCAATCTTATAATAGATAACTGTATGAAATACAATGCAAAAGATACAATATTCTATAGAGCTGCAGTGCGGTTAAGAGATCAAGGAGGTGTAGTTCTCAGGCAAGCTAGGCGAGATGCTGAAGGAATCGGTTATAATAATGAAACTGGAATGCACTTACCTGAACGGCCTAAACTTGAGTCACCCCAGCCTTTCTCTTGGGAAGATGGTAAGATGTTTTTGGATTATACTTTTTTTAAAGTTGCATTTTTTCATTACACACAGCTTGTACTTTTCATACAGACATTTAAAGTTGTTGATCCTCAGTTTACTGACTAGATTTCCCCACCCCCCCATCAAATACATTGCGTTAAAGACTGAAGATTTCTGTACTGCTAAGTCTGTTGTGAGAAAAGAGTGTTACCCAGATTCTGATTTTAACAATGCCAGAGCCTAATTCAACGAGATACATGAAAAAGGTTTTTAAATTGAGTGCTTTCTTTTACAAGAATATATATGCTTGTAAGTCATGGAAAGTGACTACTGCTATGCATATACTTAAGCACATTCCTAAATAACTGACTGAATTGAAAAATCAAGCACGTTTGTAATACTGGAATTTATTATGACTTCTTTTCACATGCATACTGGTTTTCTGAGCATTTGGCAGTAAAGGAGAATAATTAACATGTTTCTCTTATAAACATAATCTTGCCCTTGTCTTTGTCAAGAAGGAAGTAATCTATTAAGGTGGGAAGGATTACTTCTGTCTTCCTTCTGACCTTTTAATTCTTTGCTCTACTACTTAGTTTTCTTGAGCAAAGTACTGATCAAGAAGAATAGTAATTATATGGTATGAATTTGTTTCAGCATGTCTTCACTGGTAATGGTGAAGCTGACTGTAATCTTAAGTAGCTTTTTATTACATTTTTTTAATTCTGGCAAGCAATATTTCTTTTTTTTTACTATCATTAGTATTCCCACCCTCTCATCTTTCCTGTTGGTATTATTGTTGTTAATATTCTGGGAAACACATTTTCAATTGTACGTATTTTGACTTCAGTGGATAGGTTACTGAATCCTGCAAACAGAGCGCATATGTCCTTGGAAGAACAGCTGAGAGAATTGCTAGAAAAACTTGATCTCACCTGTGCAATGAAATCCAGTGGGTCAAGGAGCAAAAGATCAAAGCTGTTAAAGAAAGAAATCAGCGTTATTCGCAACAAACTAAGTCAGCAACACAACCAAGCTCCTCAAATAGAATCAGGTATTGGAAGTTTTGAAGAAGAAGGTGCAGCGTTAGACCAAGATGGAGAAGAGGAAGGTAAGATTTTAAACCATATTTAAATCGGTACTGTTGTGGACCTCTTCAGTCAGGTGCTTTAATCGTGTGAATTAAATAGTGTAATAAATTAATATTATATTTAATTTTTAAATGGACAAGTAACTTCATAATAACAACAGTTATTTTAAGTACATGAGAATGATCTATTTAAGCAAAACCTCCTTCCATTACTTTTCACAGTAGGAAAGCTTTTTAAAATCTAAGTGTTACGAAATGAAATCACAAACAATCTCATACAAAAAGGATTTGAAAATCCCTGAGTGGAAAACGTCTTTGTAATTTCAGAAATCTACTCAAATGTGTTAGGGATCATGTGAGCCTGGTCAATAGTGCTGAAAACTCGGGCTGTTGTACTGTCTTGTAGCTTTTTGTTCTCTACTCCAGACTCTGGGGAGGGGGGAGGGTAGGTTTGGGTTGGCCTTGTTTTTTGTTTTGTTTTGTTTTTTTAATAAAGTTAGCTATTGATGGAACTTAACAAATGTCGTGTTGTAGAATTGAGTCAGCTATATCTAACCAACCCTTCCCCTTGTGCTGCTCTTCCTACTCAGAACCGCACTTGATTTGGCTAATTCCCATTGATTTCTATGATATATATATATATATATATATATGTACTATAGAGACCTAACTTTGTTTTTGAATATTGTATTTGCTTTTTTAGCTTTTAAATGTTTCTGAAGTCTTTATTGCTCATCTTTAAAAGATGCAAAGAAAATCTAGTCTTTTAAAAAGTTACATATTTCTATGGAGTATTTTCAGAGTCTAGCTTCTCTAAAAGCTAACTGGCTCAGGAGGGTTGAGACGTGTTTCATTTGGAAGAACTGCATTGTGTGGGGTGAGGAAGGAGCTCAAGGGAAAGAGGAAGCATGATAATAAAACAGTTTGTGTCTGATACAGCTTGAGGCTGTCAAAATTTTTGAAGGGCGAAGTCAGTAAAATGTCTGTCCTTAACTGCCATTCAAACAGCAACTTGGCGTTTAATTCTTAGTGTGACTGAGAGATTGCTTTTCAAATACATAACTTGCTTGAGTTTGGAATGACAACAGTAGAACAGGTGTATGTGAATCAGCATGCTTATCTTCTGAGGCTGTTAAGTAGTCTTCAAACATTTAATTATTTTATTTATTTTTCTTTTTAAATTTGGGGTTTTTTTTAATCTTCAAGTGATGATGCTAGTGAATGTAGTTCTTTAACAGTGTACCTGCTGGAAGGTAGTGAATACACCAACATTTTTTAATTGTAGCTGAACGTTTTTATGACATAGCCTTTCACTGCAGAGTACAAAAGATAGTCCAACAGTGAGCAGTAGCAGTTTCCTTATATTTACGCTACACTTACTAAAAAAGCATAATGAAGAGCATGATCTAGAGTTGATTGGCATTGCTACAATTTTGATCAGGTGACGACTAATAGTCATTAGTTTAAGTTTTGATTCTGAAATGGAAGATACCTAGGAGTAGAGAAAACAAATTGCTAAAATGAATGTAGTAGAATCCTGTACCCAGGATGTCTACAGGGGCTGACTTTGCATAAAGCTGTGAATTACCCCCTTGCAATTCTGTTTTCAGTTTCTGATCGTGTGAAAAATATGGTAGCAGAAAAAAACTGTCAAATTTATGTTTTTCATGTCTAAATAGTTCTCGGGTGTTTTTCTATTCTTAAGTCTTTTTTGTGAATATTTTTTGATTAATTGTAAGAAAATCAGAACTTGTCCACAAAGAAAGGTCATCATGGACATTCTAAACTGCAGGCTTTTTTAATTGGTGGTAAATAAGTGTGCTTATCTGACTATAAATTTCATTCTAAATATCCTTCAGAAACACTATTTACTCATTCTAATGCTTGTCTTCAAAGGATGTTGAACATGATCACAGTTTAGTTTAATATTTAATATGAACCATGCTATTGTTAGAACAAACCTTAAACAATGGGGCAGAGATTTTTCTGGCATGGATTTCCAAGCAAGCATTGCTGAGCCGAAACCAAAACAGTATAAAGACACTAATCCACTGTAGATGCAGGGTTTAAACCCTTGGGGGTTTTTTAAACTGTTTTTCAGGTGGCACAGAAAAATAAAATAAATTCTAAGATTTCATGTGTTAGCATAAATATTATGTTGTTCTTGTACAGTTACTCTAGAATAAGCATCTTTTCTCCTTATTAATGAATATTTTAAAAGATTCTTTTGGGAGCTAGAAAGAAGGTCATAACATCTTTGAGTTAATAATTATGGGGTTAGGAAGTCCTTAAAACTTGTATTTGAGAATGCTGTGACAGTATAATGTTCATTTTCTTTCCCATCACTTGGGGTGTAAAAATCGATATTAGTTGTATGTGCTTACAGTTGTACCTACTTTTTCCCAGCATGGAGTTATTGAAACTAACTGGGGCATGATTATGTTTTTTTTTAAAAAAAAAAGGGAAGGAAGAAAAAATGGTAGAGGGTGGTTTTTCTGATTTCTCCTATCAAGTCTGCATTGTCAAGTGTGTATTTGCCAGCTAGTGGCTATAGTGGCTAGTCAAACTGCAAGGCTTTGGGCATGGTTGGGGTTTTCTTCTCCCCTTCTTCTATTTCTTTTTCTTTTTTTGGTAGATAAAACAGCCACAACTGTAAAGCAGCTTTGCAAATCTTGCCTTTTTGTAAATTCAATAACACTTCAGCTCAGTCCAGCAGATCAGCTTACGAATACTTCTTTTTTTTTTTTTTAATGCTTACCTGATTACATTTTCGTAGGTAAGGTGAATATCGACAAGGTGAAATTGATAAAAATTTATTTTATCAAAAATTTTACTTGAATGGCAGTGTAATTGCATTTAATAGATAATCATCTACCACCCCAGCTTTCTATTTAAAAAAATAATTTTCTTAATTTTTAGTTACTGAAACTAACATAACTGCATGAGAAGTAAAAAAGTATCTATCCAGGTGTAAATTGTTAACACCAACTTATAAACACCTACTCTTCTGTCCATGTTACGTTCCCAGTATAAAAGTAGGAACTACTAACTAGGAGAGATTGTTGCTAGAGAAGGTTTGTTTTTAAAATGTTATGCTTTGTTTCCAAACAACGATTTATTTGGTGGGCTGCACATTTATAGTGAGTTTTATAATAGACTTTATAACGACAAGTTTTCAAAAATCACACTCTATTTATAATTTTTTCAGGAGATAAATCTCCCCCTAAACTTGAACCATCAGATGCATTACCTCTTCCTTCAAACTTGGAGACTAATTCAGAACCACCAACCCTCAAACCAGTAGAACTCAATCCAGAGCAGAGTAAGCTTTACAAAAGAGTAAAATTTGATAATGAATTATATAGCACTTCCATTCAGAAAGAAATAAATGGACACACTCCAGAACACTTACTTGACAGTAATCTCAATGAGTCGACTGTTTCTGCTGTAGCTGAGTCATCAACTGATGTAAACAGACGTACATCCATTCTCTTCTGCAAATCGAAAAGTATAAGCCCCCAAAAGTCTGCAAAGAACACTGAAACCCAGCCAACTTCTCCACAGCTAGGGACCAAAACCTTTTTGTCTGTAGTCCTTCCAAGGTTGGAGACACTTCTGCACCCAAGGAAAAGATCAAGAAGTGCATGTGGAGATTCTGAGGTTGATGATGAGTCCCCTGTAAAGCGCTTGGATACAGGTAAATGTTACAAAACTTACTTGGATGGATGCATCTCAAAAGTTAACATACTGTTTAATTTTTTGACATACATGTTAATCTTCATGTTTTAACACTTGAGCAGTTTTTCCTCATAGTTGAGTAATCAGATGTAGTTACAGTGCAGAAAATACTGATTCATTTTTGTGTTGACCCTTTACAGTTAGGCTTAGTGAACCACATTTTACTCTTTCAGTTTTTACTTTAGCAATGGAATCTTCAAGTTTACGTGTATGGGTGGGTATGTGTTTTGGATTTGTTTTGGTATTGTTTCCCCCCCGATATTTTTCTATTTCCTTCTATTTCAATCAATAGGAATAGCTAATCAGCTGCTTTCTTGGAAATTCACTGTTAAATTGCATGGAAACGTCATATATGGTGCCAAAACTAAAAATTTTATAAGAAGGAACATGGAAAATACATATTCCATGTATGACTTCATTTTGCTGTAGTGTTACTCCAAGAATATTTTCACATTTTGAAACTGATGACTGTGTACGAGGAGCTTTGTATACTTATGTATTTTATGGAAGTCTTTAAAATCTCCAAGTACGATGACATCTCCTGTATTTCTTTTCTTGAATCTGTGTGCTTTAAATAAATAAAGTTGAATAATCTGAGTATAAGGTTATGCTCTTAAAGAGAATTATCTAAAGAATATTTAAAAAAATTACTGTGATACATTGGTGCAGTACAGTTGAAGACATGAATTATACTTTTCTTAGTGAACTGTTCTGTTGATTGAAGAATTTCGGATAAAACCCTCTTTGAGGAAGGACAGTAGCATAAGGAAATTACTAGTTTTTCCCTAATGTTATCTGGGGCCATTGCTGTGACTTTTGTATTAGCGTTGAAATAAATACTTTGTTTCATTGTCATGTTGATAAACCATATGCGGGTATGAAAAAGTGTGTGGGTTTTTGTGTATTTGAATGAAAGATATAGGAATTTAATTTAAACATTTGTTGTAAAGATGTGCTCCAAAATCTGCTTCTGTGGGTTTTTTTGGGGGGCAGGGGTTGTTTGGATAGGGATATTTTTTTGTCGTTGTTGTTGTTGTTTGTTGGTTTGGGGTGTGTTGGGCTTTTTTTTTCCAAATGATCAAGTGAGCAGGAAAATTAATGCTGGAGTCTTAAGATGAGAAAATGAGAAGTAAGATTTGGTACAAGGGTGTGGGAGGTGTTGTGGTTTATATTTTCACTTCTTTGTTTTACCTCTTTGAAAAATACCAATTTCCATTGCTTTTCAGAATCGCTTGGGAAAAACATGTAGATTTGATCTTATACTTTAATTCTGAAGTAGAATGACGTGACAGTAGTATGATGATAGAAATGGGTTAATCTCCATTAATAATATAAAAAGCTTCGTTTCCCAAATATTCTGATTTACCAGTCTTTAATCTAGATAATTTCATTATGTTCCCTTATGCAGATCACGTTTTATCACAGGCAATGAATCACTTTATTCTGGATCACAACAGGAATTAGTACTAGTTTCTTGAAATATTTATCAGACATTGTGAATTGCTTCTTTGGGGAAAAGATATTTTTATTATATAGGTAAATGAACTTAATTCTTGACAAAAAGTAAGCAAACAATCAACAAAACTGTCAACCTCCCAGATTTCTGAGTACATCTAAAATCTGTCACATTTTTTTCCCTTTCTCATGTGGATTTAGGTGTATGTGGACCAAATACACTTTTTACTATCTTTTGAAAAAAAAAAAACAAACACAAACCACCAGCCCAAACAGTTACAGATAGTTTCTTCTAATTTTAGTACTCTTCCCATTTCAGTATTTCTAGGGTGTTTTTTGTTTTTTGGGTTTTTTTTTTTTTAATGTTAGTAATGGGAATAAAATCCAAAATGTAAAAATAATTTTTTTAATTATTTTAAATTTACATTCTATATCCTTTTCCTGAAACTAATGAAGTTATGCACAGAATTAAATTTTGTAGAAGTAATACTTAGGAGGCATTTATAGTTAAAGTTTTTATTTGCTTGCTCAAGAAGACTGTATATGAATTGAAATGTCTTAGACCAAGTCACATGAAGGTATACTGGTTATTCTTTAGTAATACATTTATTTTTTTTTTAAACATATATGGCTCATATGGATGTGTCAGCTTGTCAATTCTTATTTCTGTGATTCTTTTTCCATTTGCAACCAAACATTTTGCTTTCATGTTTGAGGTTTTATTCCTAGTGTTATTTTCAAAATTCTGTCTCTGCACTATTTTAAGCAGTTTGCAGTTGGCAGCTATTTTGAGCCACGATTCAGCAGGAAACGAGCACAAACCTCAGATGCTTTTCAAGATTTAAAACCAGTTGAATCTTTTTTCTTTTGCATATGCAAGCTGGTGTCGTTTTGTGCAGATTTTTGTATTCTGATCAAAGTAGATGACTAGGTGCATACAGTAATGTTGGAGTTTTGTATCTATTTGGATATTTTTTTTCAAAAATCTTAATTTCATGCTCCTAGTAAAAATGCTTTTATTCAAAAGAATTCAGCAGATGTGAGTCTTTCCCTCCAAAGAGATAGCATGATAGAAAAGGTGTGGTTTAGGCTTCTTGCCTCTGTTCTTGTGAGTTAGCAACTTCGTGAGCAATCACTGTAGTTGAAAATAAATTACTATTTCACAGTTTTCTTGGACTAGTATGAATATTAAATGTCTTCTTTTCTAGTGGATATAGGAAAAAAGTCACTAGAAAGATCTCTGTTTAATATGTAAAGCATTGACATTTTTTAAGTGATCAAGAGCTGCAGTCACATCTTTTTCCTTCCTTAACTATGCATAACCAATGTAGGGGATTTTCCAGTACCTAAGAATGCCTTGTTGCTTTGTCCCTCACCTTACTTAGTTTCTTTAGCGTCATAGAATCATCCACGCTGGAAGGGACCTCCAAAGGTCATCTAGTCCAACCTCCCCACAGTCGCAGGGACACCCCCAACTAGACCAGATTGCCCAGGGCCTCATCAAGCCTCACCTTGAATATCTCCAGGGAAGGGGCCTTAACCACCTCCCTGGGCAACCTGTTCCAGTGTTCCACCACCCTTAAAGAAATATTTTCTAATATTCAATTTAAATCTACTCTTCTCCAGCTTAAGTCCATTGCCCCTCGTCCTATTGCAGCAGGCCTTTGTGAACAGACCCTCCCCAGCCTTCCTGTAGGCCCCCTTTCCTTTTGTGTCACTTCTATATGTCCTTATATGAGAAGTTCAAAAGAAAATTCTAAAGCTTACCCAGTTAAGTAAAACCACACCTACTTTGATGTTTTGTCATTCTCACGGACTGCCTTTTATTACTCTCTCTTGAGTTACATTTGAGGTTGGTGGGCTTGCCAATTAGTTACAATAAAGACACAAAGCAGTGCGCCTTGGATTCTCTATTTAAGTATGGTGTCCCATATATTGTTGGTTTTCCTATGAAAAGTAATTACTGCAATACTAGCTTTTTTCAGAAATAGGACATTATTGTACAACGTGATTTAACCTTCAAAGCAGGCTGAAAGCAGATCACTTTAATACTCTGACCTCCCTTTATATGTGAATCCTTTTTTAAAACCTATAAAGCAATGGTGTGATATAACCTTAAATTTGTTCTCGTGGGGCATTCTTGTTTCCATATATATAGCACAACTTTCTACATAGTCCCTATGTGGAACCTGACAACTACATAGTACAGAGATGTGCTTAAAAATTTCCTATACATACCTGATGTCCCTTGGTTTTGCTTTATATGTAGTACCTAGCAGTTTCAAAAAGACAGTAGGATGTTTTTACTTGAAAACATCAGAGACTGATGTGTGATCCTTCATGTTCAGGCATAACAAATCTTAACTGCAACAAGTTCAGGGAACTTTTCAAAATATGCATTGTATTCTTACATTTTTGTTACAAAGGTGAATCCTTTTAATCAAGAAATTAGTTGGTACAGTTATTACATCTGAGAAAAATAAAGCTGGTTAATGGATAGAAGTTAGATTTTTACCAATCAATTAAAAAATTGACTCTTATCAGTTGTGTATAGGTAAAATAAACCAGAACAAGTGACTGTTTTAAGATATCTTTTGAGCAGTGTAAAATGCTAGATTAGATTCAGACTAAATTTTACTTCTGTTCTTGGTTTTATCAGTCACCTTTAAGCTTTCATAAATTTAGGATAATAATTGACGGTTACTGTATTGGTACCCTCTATTTTAATTAGAAACTAAATATTAGAATATACTATCCTAAAGCAATCACTTTCCTTGATAGAATTAGGATTACAAATATTGATTTTAATAGTGCAATATGTTGGTTTTCTAGTATTTCATGGCTAAACAGCAGTAATAGAATATTTCAGTGAAGCATGTAATTTACTCAGTTTTATTGTTTCTTCCAGGAAGATTTTCCAGATTTTCTCAAGGCACTGAAATGAATGTAAACAAATATTAGTAATATGGGTCACTGAATTACAGTATTTAACACAGTAAAAAATGCAGGTTATTTTTTAAGGGTGGGGCAACTTATGATTTTTTTTTTACTATATACTTTGCATGCAGTTGTCAGCATACAACACATGTAAATCTTTTTAAATCTATTAGAAAATGTTGGGCTGACTTTTTTTCTGCCTGATTGCTACAAAACGTTTGACAGCACTTAAGAACTGTCTGCAAGTAACCTGCATTAAGTCCTCTTGCATTCGATATAATTTAATGCTGTAGCAATGATCGCTTCTACTTAATTTTATTTGGTGTGATAAGGGTGGAGATTATACTTGGGGTAAAATGAAAAACAGGTTATTTTTTAATTCTTCAATACTTGGTTTCTAAAAAAATCTCTGTCTCTCTGAAGCACAGGCCAATTTAATTAAAAGTCAGGCTTTCTATGTGCAGTGTTCAGTTACCATTCGCTAAATGGATAAAGTGAAAGTAAAACATGCATATCTATGAAGATAACTTAGATCCTCTAAGCAAATTACAAAATAAACTAGAGGCTGCTCAGTGGAGAAACAAATTGGTGTAATTATTTGTCTGGTTAACACAGGCAGGAATTACAGTCTTTACATATATATTCATGATTAGAATGCAGTAATTTGACTAATTCTACTGACAGATCCAGAGTCCTTATACTTTAAATTAAAACCATTCTTTTTGTTTTTTCTGTAGATGCGTAGTGATTGTTTCCTGTACAATCTGAGGTGAAATTTAGTTATTTAACCACTTAGCAAAGTCCAGAAACTTCAGCTGCCTGCCTTCAAGAAATTTCAAAACATGAAAACAGTTTAAGGTGTACATGCAAAAAACCGAAGCATTGGAGACTGTGATGGCCTAAAAGGAATTGTCCCCTGGCTTGTTAAATTTGTCAGTACAGGGACACAGAGGCTGCAGAACCTCCACTGCTGAGCTCTCAGGATAAAACCGGGCTGCACAGTAGCACACAAGAACCAAAAATGCTGAGGAAAGCAAAGTTTGATTAGAACACTGCTAAAATTATTGGGAGGGGGTTTGCTAGTACTTTTTTGTTAGGTTTTGACAGGGTGGTTTTTTTGTTTTGTTGGGTTTTGTTGTGGTTGGTTGGTTGGTTTTGTTTTTTTTAATGGGATGATAGGTCACTGAGAAACTCCCGTCTTTTGGGTTGATTTTAAGATATTATTAGGACCCAATTTACAATTGCTGTGTTTTCTAAGATCAGTGTAACTCAATATTCTGTAATAATAAAAAAATTTTCAAGATGTCCTTCTGTTTTTCTTGATGCTGTAGGAATTGTGGAGCCCTTTGCTGTATTTTGGCAATTCTTTTTTTTTTTAATGCTTAGCTCACTTCTTGGGCCAGGTTTGGCTTATTAAAAAATAAAATGTCATAGTCCTCCATGTGCTTAATTTGTGGCATTTAACCCTAACCCTATTTTTTCTGTGTGGTGTAGGTGGTAAACAGAGAACTGGGATTTATTGAAGGTAATAAACAAAATTAGAGATCCACATTATGCTTTTTAATTAAAAACACACTTGCTGTGGTTTTGAGGCTGAGTATAGATGACCTGCCTTCAAATTCACAGGCTTGGGTATCATGAAGTCCCTTTTATTGGGCACCTAAGGTACCAGAGCTGATTACATCACCATTATATTTCACCTGTTGGTAACATCATGGGATCATAGAATAATTTGGGTTGGATGGGACCTTTAAAGGTCATCTAGTACAACCCCCCACGTACTCACCTATGGGTCTGATTTAAGAGATCAGGGATCATAAAAATGAATCCAAAGACTCCAGCGCTAGCTTTGGGCACTGAACCTGGAAGTCAAAAGTGTGAATGACTTAAGGTTTGTTCTGCTATGAGTGGAGAGAAGAGACCGTTGCCCTGGTGTGATTGACTGCAAGATGAATGTCTCTCAGAAATGGTTTGTCTGTGGGTTTGTTTATGTTTGGGTCTTTTTTTCCCCCTAGATAAAAACAGCTTACATAGTTACATGCATAGAAGGAGGTCCTCCCTTAAGAGTAGTTATAGTAGTACTGTACTCTTACTGTATCGTACGTGCTCTCTGGGTCCTTCCATCCTGAGATGTAATTCAGATATCTGGATTACTACTTTAGTTAGCAGGGTAAGTCTTCTCATTCTTGTCCTGTACAATGGCTTATTTTCACCCAAAGTAGAAAAGGAAGCATACTAAATTTTAAACCTATAAGCAGTAGATTGTTAATCCTTTATTTGTGGTATATTTCTAGCTTTTTTTCTATTCTGACAGAGAAAACTTTTCAAAATTCAGGACTGTCTGACTGTTCTATCAGCCTTGTTTGCTTGATTACGTAGTTTTTCTGTGCCCGTATCTTTTTTTCTAAACCAAAAATCGTGCACAAGTATTTAGATGGGGCAGAGCATCCTGCTGTCGTAGAGTGCTGGACTTAAGAGCACTAGAAAAACAGAAGTCCAAAATCGTTTTTAAAAAATCAGGTGGAAGATGACTGAAGTTTCTGCTGAGGCAGTACTGCAAGCAAAGTTAAGAGTTTGAAGTAAAAGGAAATCTGTGTCTTTAAGACCCCTTTCCATGAAGGAAACTTTGTTTAGAAAATAATTTGTGGCAGTTACACAATATACTATCAAAGAAAAACCTATTCTCTGAGTTGTTGGGTTTCTTTTATCAAGAGCTCCTGAGAACAGATTAGCTTCATCCTTTCAAGTCAGAACTCGGACATCTAAGATTTCCTTTTTGCCTGGAAATGCCAGATAGGAAGTAGAGATTCTTGAGCCAAGTAGGATTGAAATAATTGCTGGAAGAAGCAGTAGAGCAGAGATGACACTTGAACTGTGATTTTGTGTGTATGTATATGTTTCTGTGTACTTTTCAGATGGAAAAGATTGCATAGACATTTCTGGTGTCTAGGAACTGGCGTTCTGCTCGTGCTATGCAAAAATCTAGTGTTGGTCTTTTAAAACTGAAATTAATATTTTTTTTCTCTAACATTCACCATGTTAGGTGTAATCATAATGTTGATGAATTAACATATGAATCTAATCTATTTTAAGGATAGGCTGGATGGGGCTTTGAGCAACCTGGTCTAGGGGGAGGTGTTGGAAATTGATGATCTTTAAGGTCCCTTCCAACTCTAAAGATTCTATGGTTCTATAATGAATCTTAAACTAGTTAGAGCAGTATTTCCACCTGATTCAGGAAAAGAAAATTTAATTGATCCTGGAAATATGGGATACGCAGAAGACTCTCAACTGATTAGTCTTCTCTTAATTAGCTCACTGTCTTTCTGTGTGAAACTGTACTGTTTCTTATTTCTTGCATTATTTCTTGAGGTGAAGTTCTTTTTGTAGCTAGATCATGAGAGGAACTGTTGCAATAAATTGCATTGAAACCTCATGACAAAAATGTGAAATCAGTGCTATGTCAGAAAGGACACTTCATACTGGTAAAGGTTGGTTTGTTTGCTTTTTGTAATTTCTCAAGTTTATAGAAATTTTACAGTCTCTCAGTGTTTGATTGACATAAGTGTTAGCCGGTGTAAGGAGATGGGAATTAAAAGCTAACCATCTTGTCTTTCAGCACATAATATATGTGGTGTTATTACTTAATAAGCTATAGTGTTACGGCTTACATTTTTATGCAAACTGCTTTTCAGCTGCTGCTTTCACGAGGGCGCCCCATAGGATGGTTCGTTCTTTGTTTGTTGAAGGAAGCAACCAGCATTAGTGTACTTTAAATACAGATGCCTAGTGATGGCTCCATCAGCTCTGGTTGTTGACAGGAAAAACCTAGTAAACATCTTTGAAATTCAGGTAGACTACTTGAACAATACCATTCTTGCACCGTAATGTAATCAGTTTACTGTACATTCATTATTTCAGTTCCAGCTGCTTATAATTTATATGCCTCATAATTGCAAAAACACAAATTTTAATGAGAATATTAACAGAAATGGTGGTGGTGAGCAATGTGCTTCCTCCAAAAATGTGACTACTTTCTTCTCATTGTCTCTGTTAAGCAAATTTTACAGGAACTTGTGGCTAATTTAAGGACTTGAATCTTGCACTTTGCTTTTCTGTTGATGTTGCAGAGTAGTGTTTGTTAAGATTTTGACAAATACAAATGGTATCAAGTGGCACATCTAAGAATCCTTTATCCAGTCTTGGGGTTACAGTATTTTGGGACACACTTAACTGACAGCTCTGTTCTCTGTTTTCCATTGTAGAACCCAGACACAGGGTTTTTTTAGTGTGTGTAGAGGAATTCTACACCTAGGGAGGTATCTCATGCATGGAAACATGTATTGCTCAATAATAGGTAAAATACATGAAACAAGGTTGCTTTTATTTTGTTAGTACCAAAACAGTGTTCAGTGGTAATGCTTTTATTTTGGGCTTTGTCAGGCTGTGCTGTGTTAAGGTGGTAATGCTCCTCTTAATTTAATTTTCCCTTTCCCCTCTTTCTTTCCCCCTCCCCTCCCCTCTTATTTTCTGTTACTTTTCCCTCTTCCCCTACCTCCAAAGCTGGAGTAATACAGCTGTCATTCAGAAACTACTTTGTAGCAACATGTCATTGGAGAAAAATTGAGACAAAAGCAGATGTTGAGAACTAACCTTTGGCTGATAAAAATGGCAAAGTACTCCCAAGTTCTAGAAAAATGGGAGTTTTGTTGAAGATAAAAGTATTTTAGGTCTGAGTGGAAAGAAAAGTACTATAGATTCATCTGATTAGACACAAAGATGGAAGTATGCAAGACAGCCTTATTTTAACTCTTTGTATGCAGTGCTGTCTAAAAATAGGAAAGCTGGGTTGATGTTCAGTAGTCCTTGATTATCTTCACTTGATGAGGCTTTTAAGCACTGTCAGATTGACTGCATGAGCAGTGGAACATCTTGTTTTGTCTTTGCAACTCCTTTAATTGAAGCCAGGAAGACACTTGTAAGCACTATTAATTTCTGCTAGGCTGGAATAAATTTTTAGTGTGCTATTACAGTCTCTAAAAGGATCTGGATCATGCCGTGTCTCAGGGACAGTGCAAGCTGCCATAGGAAGGGGCTGTTCTGTGCCTACAGTAAGCACTGGATCTCCTATACTGAATCAGTGGAAGTTTTCATCTCCCTGGGTGAAATGCCTTGCAAGGTACAAAAGGCCTGGAAAATGTCACCCAAAAATGCAGCTGTGTAGCTTAATGAAGTAACTGGACTCATTCTTCATACTAATGAAGTAACTGGACAATTCAAGGACTTGCCCTTTACTCTGCTGCCCTGTAGGTTGTCTCAGGAGTGGCAGATTTTGAGTAAACGTTTCTGCCTTTATCTTTCTGTTAGATAGCAACTTCAGTTTCTGTTTCCTGTCCTGAAATGAGGCGCAAATTAAGAACTGATTTTTCTAAACAGCTGTAAAAGGCAAATAAATGATACATGATTTGTTTCCTTTTAAATAGAGTAGAATTACTCAACGTGTTTACATAAGAGAGCTCTGAACTTCACCTGTCCATCTGTTTCCTTTTCTTTGGATGCCATGCCCAGCAATTGTTTTCTCACAACTACGGGGAAACACTTTCAAAGAAGAAAAAAAAAATGTTGTTAAAAGCTCTGAATAAAATCCTTTAGATACTAACTTAAGAAAAAGTAGTTCCATTTAGGAAATGGAATAGGTCCTTCTGTGCTGCTCTCAAAGAACGCTAGGCACTAGGATTGTGAGCCACCAAACTGCATTCCTTACGTATTACTTGAAGCAAGAAAGATGGAATTTTTCTATTTAGAATCTTGAAAGGTGCTGCTGTTCAGTGTGTAGGTGCCACCTCGTGGGTTCACACTGAGCTTTCTTTGCTGTCTTTGGCTGTGACCAAATTTCCATGGGGGCTCTTCAAACCAAACTTGATCATCTTTGTGAGTAACTGGCTCCCATTCAGTCTGCGTACTGAAGACTGTTTTAGGAAATGTAAGTTTGATGTGCTTCAGATACTCATTTGTGTATTCTGATAGGAAGGGTTGTGTCTAATATCTCACTGCACTCCGGAATTTACTGTTGGAAGTAGGCATACATAGGTTACTCTGAGGTTCACTTTTTAAAACCTTTGTGAATGTCTTCCTATGGCTGTAATATGCCTATTTTCAAGGTTTCAGTATGTAAGAATACAATAAGTTCTGATTATTACCTTAAAGCATTCCTTTTTCCTGTCTGCATACACCTGTGTATATAAACCCTCTTAAATTAGGGTCATCCGCTGTCTTACTGGAGGGATTTTTACATACTTTTCAAAACCATGTTCTTGACGCATGTCATGCGCATGGAGGTTTTATTCTGTGCTTTCAATGACTTGCATATATTCCCTTTTTCAGGAAAGGACTGAATTGAAGTGAAGCTTTTAATCTAGTTTTGCCCCTTTTGAAATTTAAGTTGAGTATTAGTGTTAGAATACATGGAACACTTATATCTCTCATTGTATCTGGCTACTGCTGTAAGAGTGGCTTATTTATTTGAAAGCTCTGTTTCCTTTCAGAGAGACTTAATGGCTTTTTCACTGTCTTCCAGGTTCTCATATTAACTAATATCATGCTGGGTATTTATCTCTTTGGATCCTAATTATTTTCTGTTATCCTCAACATGGAATGGAATTGAATTAAGTGATCATTTTGGAACGCAGAAAGACAATTACATTTGAAGTAATTATTTTGGATCATGTTGGAGACACCAGCCATCCTTAAAACAAAAAAAAAAAAATATGAACACTGTTGGAGGAAGTCTTTGACATATATGAAACTATGCTCTTCATTCAATATATTGCCCCATTTCCGTAAGTTATAAAGTTGTACATGTTGTAGTATATGTGACAAAATTGGTCGCAGACTTTTACCAGTCCCAGCATTCTTCTTCCCAGAATGTGCTCTGTCAGAGCAGATGAGTTAAAAATGTTCCATTTTCATCCTCTTCCCCAAAAGCCAGTCTAATCTTCCTTGGAGAAGTAAAGCATACAAAATAAATGTTTTACTTATTTTTGTGTATTTAGTTTTAATAAAATACGCTTTTTTCTTTAATATATATATTTTAATGAAGACTTAATGTCACTGGTGCTGGGTAAGTGCACAAGTCAAGACTTGATTGGTCCTTGCTTGGTAGAATGAACCAAAGTAGTGTTATGTACATGCTGGTGTACTGTGTAGTCGTCTTTGAGTGCTCCCACTTTTTTAGTGGTTGACATTATCTAACCATTTTCATGATTTCTCAGCTCTTCAGCTGTGGTTTTAATGCAGAACTTCATCTTACGTTTGGATATACTTGTTTTTGCATCAGTCTATGCAAAATGAAGTTTTAATTGCTTTAGAATCATTTTATACAAGTTCTGCTTTTTTAGTTTTGGTTCAGTAGTACCATGAGATCTGAAATGCACAATTCTGTATTCTGGGGTAGCATTTTGTTCATTCATGGAGCTTGTTGCTCCTTGGACTATGCTGAGTTGTCCTCCTCTGTCATTTTTTCTGAACTTCCGCTGTCTTTCTGGAGTTACTTTTTCCTGCTTCCATTAGTTTGGTATGGGCAACAAATTCTAACTTGCTTCATGTAGGTACTTAGTGAAGGTTTTTTAAGAACAAACCACTACTGTTGGAAAAAAAAAGTTGAAACTTTCCCTGATAAATACAATTTTCAGGGCAGTGAGAAACTTGTGAAAAAATATCAGACTGATCTTCTTTGACTTACTTTTATTTTCTTCTTAGTTTACAGTTTTTTGTTAGCATTTCTTTCTTTTAAAAATGATTGTGTGTGTTATATGCCATGATTGACATGTCAGTAGAAGCTTTCTCTTTAAGCTGAAGTCTGGAGCTGAAGATTGGAAATGCATTTAAGATCACTAGCAGCAGACTTCACTGTTTGCAAATTCCTTTTTATTTCTAATGAAAAACATTTGAGTTCTGCCTCTAAGAATGGACTACTTTTTTTGAAGAAATTTAAGAATCACAGAAGGGTATGATGTTGGAAGCGACCTCTGGAGGTCATCTAGTATAACCTGCCTGCCAAAGCAGGTCCTCCTAGAGCAGCTTGTACAGGAACCTGTGCAGGCAGGTTGTGAATGTCTCGAGATGGAGACTCAACCACCTCTCTGGGCAGCCTGTTCCAGTGCTCTGCCACCCTCAAAGTAAAAAAGTTCCTCCTCATATTTCGATGGAATTTCTTATGTTCAAGTTTGTGCCCATTTCCTCCTGTCCTCTGACTGGGCACCACTGAAAAAAGATTGGCCCCTTCCTCTTGACACCCACCCTTTAAGTATTTATAGGTGTTGACCAGATCCCCCCTCAGCCTTCTCTTCTCCATACTAAAAAGACCTAAGTCCCTCCTCCTTTTCTCATACGAGACATGTTCCAGGCCCCTAATCATCTTTGTGGTTCTCTGCTGTACCCTCTCCAGCAGTTCCCTGAAATGGAACTCCAGCCCAGAAATGAACACAATATTCCAGATGAGGACTCACCAGGGCAGAGTAGAGGAGCAAGATAACCTCCCTCGACCTGCTGGTCACACTTTCTGATGCACCCCAGGATGCCATTGGCCTTCTTGGCAACAAGGGCACATTGCTGGCTCATGGTCATCCTGTTGTCCACCAGGACTGTCAGGTCTTTTTCCTCAGATCTGCTCTCCAGCAGGTCAGCCTCCAACCTGTACTGGTGCAGGGGGTTATTCCTCCCCAGGTGTGGGATCCTACACTTGCTCCTGTTGATTTTTATCAGGTTCTTCTCTGCCAAATTCTCCAGTCTGTCCAGGTCTTGCTGGATTTCAGGATTTATTTGTAGGGGTGTGCGGTGTTCTCAGGTGATGAGGGGGTGTGTATAAGAAATTCAGTACCTGATCTTACAGTTTCTCTCTGTGACTCTAGAGGAATCTCTTTTGATCTAACAAAATAGTGAGATTTTTGGAAAATGTGAATGGTTCCTATAGGTTTTTTTTGAGCTTACCAAGGCTAATAATCCACAAAAGCAGGATAAGTTACTTCCTCCATGGATTTTCTTTATTTGACCTTCTTAGTAATATCTTTTGAACCACTAAATACAAATTACTTAAAACAAATGAGGATCTCTAATCTTCCTTATTCTAGTAACTGCAGGAGATTACTTGTTTCTTGATCCATGGGAGAAAGAGTTTTGTAATGATCTAAAAAAAAAAAAACCCAACAGATTTTCAGTTATAGCATATGAATGCAGTGTAATTGGGGTTTTTTTGGTACATTGTGATACCATAAAAGCAGTTACATTTTATTGCTTGCATTTTCTGTCAGTTTACAAGTTCAGTTGGGAACTGCTGCATCTTTGACTAGACCTGAGTGTGTTTTGTTTACAATAGGCATTGAGGTCTTCCTTTCTTAAAATAATGCCTATTTCTCATAATTTCTGAAAAGCAGACTCTGTAAAGTCTGAGTCTCATGAACTGTATACGCTCACATAATTCAGGGCCTGATATTCAGGAAAACAACTTCTGCTGATAGCCCACGTGTTCTTTGTTTTTCATACTTCCACAAGCAAGAGAGAAATGTGTCTGAGTGTTTGAGAAGCTCTAAATTCTGTGCTTTAGTATTTGTCAGAGGAAGTTTTGGGTCTGTTATTTTTGTTTGGTTCTGTTTGTGTTTTTGCTGTTAGTGACCATTTTACAGCTTGGAAAAACTTCCCTTAGTCTAATCTTAAAACGCTATGTTAGTGAACTAAATGAATCATTAAATTCACAATGTAGGTTAAATTTAAACCTAGTACAAGACTGGACTATCACTGCAGAGAGTTGTCTCAATTACTATAGTTGTTTCTTTGCTTCCCTTGTTTCTCACCCCCAGCAATCAGGCAGTCGTACGGTTGCTTTGCCCAGTGCATGACTGAAAACTAGTTCATCGCTATGACCACTTATTTCTTGTTACTGACACAGTGACAATGAGATGAAACCGTTGTGAAGGACCGAGACCCAAAATGTCCATTTCAGCAGCGGCACAATCATAAACTGATAGAAGCAGTCAAAATGCGAAACTACTCTATAATTTTGCTTTGCCCTTGATATATGAATACATACAGAACCAGTGTACTTAAAGATGTATAGCCAAGTCGTGTTTGGCGTACGTATCATTGAACATTTTATACATGCTTTTACAAGAATAAACAGATGTATCCTTCCACTGTCTCAGTCCACTGAGAACTTCATCTGTGCTCTGGTTCCAGTAGCAATATTTACTCAATCCGTCTCTAAATTAAATATTTAATCTGTGGTCTGCCTTGTTTCTGCTGATAGCTGATATATATTAGATCCTGAATGATGACTTGAGTACTGGCTCTGGCTTGTGGCAGGATGAAAACAGAACCGTTTCTATACCTCACTTGAAAAATAGGGATGACAGGATATCTAAGAATAAAAGATAGTTATTTGCAGAGACCTAAGAGAGCTCCTTTTTATCTTTGCAGAATGTTTTCTCAGCTTTTCATTTCAGATGCTTTGTGAAGTGTGCTGCGACTGTTTGTAAGGGAATTTAAACTTTTTCATAAAGCATACTCTGACAGGTTTTTGAATATTGTCTAGGACTGAACTACTTAATCTCCAACTGTTTGTACTGACTTGCTGAGAATGAGAAAAAGATTAATCAATATCACGTAGTTTGGTGCTTGAACATTCGAGACAATTGTACCTTTATCATTTTCTTTCCTTGTAAATGAAATCAAAGGCAAATACAGGAGTTACAAAACAGATGTTGTTAAATAAATGTTCTACTCTGTCAACGAAATAACAATGAAGGAGACTGCTGATCTTTCAGACTGTTGAATAAATACTCCCTTTTCTCATAAAAATCTAAAATTGGGTTGGTAATTCAAATGGAAGGTCTCCTGGGGGCAGAGGGGGAAATCCCTTAAATCACTGGAAATTAATTAAAATGCAACTGGATCATACAAAGTAACTTGCTACCTCAAGTTCCTTAGTTTTCAGTCTTCTTTGCAGAGGTCTTTGCAGCAGAAATACTGGAAGAATTAGACCTTAATAAAGGGAGTTCTGCCATAATTATCTTACAGTGCAATGCTCTGTGGAGAGGCACGTGAAGTTGCATGGGCTTATTTGACTATGTCTGAATAAACAAAGAGATCATGATGAACTTTTAAGACTCTGATAATAGAATGGCTGGGATGGGTAGCTTGCTCTTGCATTGAAAAGCGTGCTGGTCGTATGCCTTAAGTAAAAACATTAATTTATTGTAAGAAAATAAGTGTGCTCAGAATTGTTGTTAAAATTCTGTTCTCTTTGCAGTTTACAGCTTGCAGTAGCTGATTGCAGGCTGGTACCGTTGACTTTAGTCAGTGCATTTCTGTTGATACTCTAGAATCTGTGTTGGATTCTTTCTTTTTTTAGCCCTAATTTCCTCCACTGCACCACCCCACCCCACCTTTGTAAAGTCTTCAGAACACCGTCTTAAAACATCTTCATTTGTCTATAATCAAATATGGAAATGGTTTAATAAGAACTATACTATTTATGAATTAGCAAACCCAAAGCATGATTGGCAGCAGCCCATCAATCAGTAGCTTGTATTATAAAAGGCTTCTGTTCTGGTTTCATTACGATTATGAAATTAAGATATATCTTTGGATGTATATATACTTGGGCTAGGGGAAGAATACTGAAAAATAGTGATGTGCCTAATACTGGTGTTGATCTCAGAAAACAGACACAATTATGTTAATCTGAGTTTTCTGAAATGGAAAGGCTTTCAGGAAGAATTAGGGAGCATCAGGGGGGAATCCCTACCACTCTTTACTTGCAGTGTTTGAAAAGGATTTTCAACATTTCTTGATGTCTAGTTGTAACATTATATTCAAATGAGTTTTGTGTTGACCTGTTAATTTTTTTTTTCTACCCAGCTTCTGCAGCCTGACTGTCTTAATAGTTGGAAACATGACATAGAGAGACTGATTTAATATTCCATTTGGCATTTCCCATATTATAATCTCCACCTATTTTCATGTTACCTAAATTTCCATCCTATCTTTAAAGTCAATACTACAGGAACTTCCTATTTATAATACCATGTTTTGAAATGAAATGTTTAGTTAATGTTCATATTCTTTTCTTTCTCATTGTCAAAATACTTGGGAGTATAGAACACTAGTGATATAATGTGTCAATATAAAAAGCTGTTAACGGGAATGGTGTGGTTTCCAGTTTGATGCAGTTTATTATTGTGTTATGCTGTAGGTCTGTCAAATGGTTTTGGAGATGGAAGTAAAGAGAGAACGTTAGATGATACTCCGGGAAGAAAAGTTGAACCTCGTCGCCGCTGTGCATCAGAATCTAGTATTTCATCTAGTAACAGTCTTTTGTGTAACTCAAGGTAAAGCTGTAAATCAGAAATACAAATTTGAGGTTGAATATATCAGTTTTCTGTACCATTCATGACCCACATCAGAGGATTGCAAAAATTTTAGAAAAGAGTGTAATTTTCAATTTTCTCAGCTGTGTTTCAAATCTGAGATGCTTTCAGGATTGCTAGTGTTCTTCTGTTGATTTCAGGTTATTGCAAATCCAGGCAGTTACATTTCATACTTGACTCTGCTTCTCTTGCTCTGTATAGATACATACATGTGTTTGTGTGTATAGTATCTTGTTTTAATTACCTTCTTAATTCTCAGTACTAAAAACATGTGTGTTTATCTTGGTGAGGGGAGGAGAGAGGACATTTCCAAAGCAGAGTCTTGTACACAGAGAAAGCAAATTTAGTAACTGTGGAACTGTAAAAAAAAAATCAGTCTGTGATTTGGGTCACTGGCTGGTTACTGCACGATGGTACTACCAGCATGCCATCTATCGACCTTCTCTTTGTGAAGTCTGTTGTTAAAGATAGGACTGTCAGAATGGTCACCTCTGCTACTGCTGATAACTAATTTTCCATTGTCCCTGGTACACATCATCCAAAAGCACACTAATCTCTGAGGTAAAAGGTAACCATCTCCAGTCCTGGGCTATGAGAATGGGGCATACAGGAGCATATATATAAGCTGATTTTAAAAAATAATAATAAAAAAAAAAGGTCGTGGTGGCTTTATTCTTGTGTTCAAGGTTGGTATTAAACTGTTTAAGGGAATAGTGTTAATGTACTTATGTCAAATGGGGTTTCAGAAACAAAGATACTTAATATTGCATCTCTTGAAAATGTGATACAGTCAGGATTTGATCTAGAGTAATTGCTGTTCAGATTCTTTGATCTCTTAAAGAAAGCTCAAGTGTGCAAAGAACAAATTTCCCATTTTGTGTATTGACATTCCACACTTGAAACATCTTGGCTTTATAGTAAGAACTGAAAGAGAAGATACTTGTTCCCTATTTACTGGAATTGTTGCAGCAGATGGAACATGTTTCCATTTGATCAGTATCTGCTGTAACACTGGTGACAAAACAGCTTCTCCTTTGTGCATATATAACCTGTATAGCAGTTAAGGTGCAGTTGTTGTACAGCTTGTCTTTTGCTAATAACCAGGGAATTCAGGGCATGAGACTAATCTGGGATTTTAGCTTTTATATTGTTGTTTTGTTACATAAAATTTGTTAGTGCTTGCTGCTCTGATTTTTACCATGTACTGATTAATTTTAAGTTCTTATTCAAAGTCTTGATTTATAGTAAACAATGTTAATTATCAAGTAATGGTTTTAATAGAATACTTTCACAGTTTCAGCCTACCGAAGTGTGGTAAAGGTAAACCAGCACTTATACGAAGACACACACTGGAAGACCGTAGTGAATTGATATCCTGCATTGAAAATGGAAACTATGCCAAAGCAGCAAGAATCGCAGCTGGTAAAAATAAATAATTCTATTTCTATTCTTACTAATGTTGTTTAACTGTAATTTTGCCCATTTATTTGACAGATTCTAACATTTTTATTTTTTCCGCTGTAAGACATCGAAGCCTTCTGAAAGTGGTGTTGCAGAAACGACTCATTTCTGCTTTTGACCCTTTAAAGACTTTGAAGAGAAAAGAATAGTACCTGATTTTGGTTTTTTGATCAAGAAGTGGCGTTTGAAGTGATCAAGCTACTCTAGTAATACAAGTGAAACTTGGCCTGAAGTATTACTCGTGGTTCGGTCAAAATTTTTCTTTGTTGGGCTTTTTGGTTTTATATTGTTCAGCATAAATATGTTGACAGACAGGTAAGACATGATTCAGGAAAAATGTGACATTGGAAAGAAGTGGAGGTTTCTAAGACTGGATAAGAATTTACCAAATTTTAGGGAAACAACTATGTTCAGATTTCTGCTTGTTTCAACATTGTAATTGGATTACAAGATTTAAGTAGGTCATCTCTTCCATAAGTAGAACTGTGTTTGTGTAACGCAGCACTCTTGCACTGAAGTCAGTCATCAGCCTTAAAGTGCCTACAGGCCTGCCTTTAGTTTCTGACCTTGGAACTCCTCCCTCTAATCCTGAGTGCTCCTTGTCCAGGACTTTCTTGACTTTGTAGTGCTTTTATCTGACTTCTTGTTTGTCTTGGTCTGTTCTTTCCTCCCTGTAAGATCCCTCTTGTTTTTCTTTCCTGCAGCTAATCTGTTTTCAGCTACTGCTTCATTACTCTCTAATTTAGTATCCATTATCTGTGTGGCAGCCTCTTATACAGAACGTAACCTTTTCCATTTTCTTTTCATACTATGTCCTGGATAGTTTCAAATTTAAACACTTTCCACTTAGAATTCCTGTACCTGTTTTTCAGAATTCTCCTTGATCTCTATGAATTCTTTCTCTGCTCTCAGGTACATTCTGCAGCCGTGTAAAAGGAGGAGCAAATGACATTTAACAGCATTATTTTATATACTGCTACATACATTCTAATTTGAGCTCTTTTGGCTGCCATCTGCACCTTGTTACCTCAGCCAGTCAAGAAAAGGCACTAAGTAGGAATGAAGTGAAATCTCTTGCTATACATTGTGTGCGTAACTAGAACTTTGCCATGATTTACTTTTTTTCAGTAAAATTCCAGGTCTTACAAAGAAACTAAAGTTAAAGTTGTTCATTCTTGTAAAAATGTCTCAGACCATTCTGTTAGAGTGTATATGCTTTAGAAACACACACAATTCTTACAGTTAATGCTCCCTTTATGTCCAAGGAATATCTTGTTTCCATTTACAAGATGCTATCTCAGAACCTGGTGTTATGGAGTGTTGTAATACTGCAATTATGGGGTGCAGTTTTGTGTTGATTAACGACTGTAATCATTGTAATACACACCCACTGATATACATTAGTTGAGACACTAACAACGTTACAAGAGTCCTACTGAAATCACAAAGCCAAGGGTGCACGTTAGGGCATACTGTGCTCCATAATGCTGCTGCTGCTGCCATCAGTGATCTTCAGTTGTGATGCTGAGGTATGCTCTAGAACCAGGTCCACAAGCAAGAGGCGCTGTCAATTAGCGTGTGAATTGGGCAGTGATAAAGAAAAGGCTCAATTCCTTGACATGGATTTCTTCGACAGCCTAAAGCCATCAAATAAATTGATGTAGTTTTTGGGTGGAGAGAAGGTGGTAGAAAAGGAAGATTTACTCTATAGGGTTTAAGGGTTAAAGGCCGTTCAATTAAATACAAAAAGCTGTTTAAAAAGTAAGGATTAACGGGGAATCTTCCACCAGGATGTAGGTAACTTAGAGGATACGGGCAGGTGGCTGAGACCACACAACTTCAGTAATGTCAGAGAAATGGGAAAAGGTGTAAAAAGGCTCTTCCTCACCTGCTTCCCACTTAGAACTTAAGCTGCCTCTGTACTGACAAATTAAAACCAATTAGAAGACGAGATTGTGCTGGAAGTGATGGAGAAGGTTCTGTCTACTGGACAAGTTAAGGCTCTTACACAAAAATAGACTGGACTATGAAGATCATATTGTGATATAGATGCAGAGGATTAATTAATTTCAGAGGTGACTCAAAATTCTGCCTAAATTTTGGGCTTGGATTTCTAGGCTTAATAGGGCTTTGGTTTTAAAGTATAATTATCTGTATGTGATAATTTGTTGTCTTTGATGTGCAAGAGCACTGAAGAGACGTGCTATGAGTGGTTTTCATTAATAGCTGCTGTATATAGAGATGTGCTAATGTTTATAGGTCTTGGATTCCTCTACAGGCTTAGGAAGTTGCTGTGCCAAAATGGCAACGTGTTCTTCTGCCTACCCCTCGTGAACCTTGCCTGATGCCTTTGCCTGACTATTTCTTGATCTCTGACCTGAGATTCTTAGCCTCTCCTGTTCACAGTCTCTCTCATGCTTTTTGTCCCAGTTTTCAACTCTTTGTCTCCATCTTTGTTCAGTCAGTTGCTCCACCGTCTTGTCAGACTATTTTTATTTTTTTCATCAGTGAATGTTAGCAATGGTATTTTTTCCAGCAGTGTCTTTCTCTTTTAGTTACACTGAACTCTTGAGCAGGTTGTAGGGCCATATTTGCTGCATTACACTAAAATAGCTTTCCTCTCTGTGTGGTCTTAATTTCAACAGGTAATAATGACAGCACAGAGAACACTTTGTCCAAGAGTTAAATAGTAAAAGGAAGATCTTTATCATTTGTGCTAAAGACACATATGCTGCTGACACTACGGCTACCTCTTGGGTGGCAGTAATTTTGGAGTTTAAATATGCTTAGTGTCAGTGGGCTTGTCTGCAGACTTAGGTATTAAAAAAGAAAACAACACTATGCACTGCTATTCTGGTCATCTTTCAGGAAAATTACTTTCCTGTTTGTGGCTGAAGTGTTGTGTTTAAAATAAAATTAGCCTATGAAGAGATCACATTCCATGTTGAAAGGTGTGCAGATGGTGGGTTTGAAGTTCTTGGCTCTGATTTTGAAGACAGAAGCACCTTGAAACTTTCAGGATTTTTGACACTGGCACCTAATGGGTGTTGTGCTCAACTTCCCACAAAAAATTAAACACTTTGACGTTATGTAAATGATGCTGAAAAAAAACCTCTTGTTTTTAAAATACTGTAAGAAATAAAATGTCTGTATGGAGGGGAAAAGTGTAATGAGGCATTCTTATCCTTACCCTAAATTATGTAGACTTTTAAATCTGGTTTGTGGTATTTCGGTAGGGTTGGTTTTCAGCTAGTAAGAGTAATGTTATTTAAAATCTTAAGCAGTGCATTGTCATGATGGCAAACTTAAAATTCACTGTCTCATAGCTTGAGGAAACAAAGGGGGGGGTTATGTTGTAAAAGAAAAATACTAACCATGTGTGCTAGCGTATTAACCTGCTATCACCACGTGGAGTAAATTCGAAGTAGGAAAGACTCTTCCCTGCTGTGTCTATGCCTGAGAAGCCTCTGAGGGAATCTGCCTGAATGCATCCTGTCAGATTGTCTATTGACCTTCTCCTATGCATTAGATATCATTTGCTTTGTTTCATATCAGCTCTACAGCTGAGAATGTTACAGATTTCTTTCCTTTCTTGTGAGCTGCCCTGAAGAAGATGACTTCTTCTAGGATCTGCTTTGGCAGGGGGTTGGACTAGATCTCCAGAGGTCCCTTCCAACCCCACATCGTACTGTGATTCTGTGACTTAGGCTGTTCTTTGTACCAGATACAATTGCGTGTATATTTTTCAGAGTAGTCTGTGTATGAAGGTTATGTTCATCTAAACCTTCATTACTCTATAACTGACATGTGGATACTTAACATACTGGTGTTAATGGAGCAGAAAAATAAAGAAGCTGCCTGAATTGCATTTTCTCTTGTGTTAGCAATTGTTTTGATTGTTTTATTTTAAGGTATTACCAGATTGGTTCATCTGGATTTAACATGTCTTCCTATAATATCCAGTATTTTATATATTCAGCTATACTCTTAGAAGTGAAAGACTGACTGTGTATATTATATTTGTGTGTATTATATATTTATGAATCTGAGGAATATTATTACAGCTTTTCATGAGAAAGTGAAGAATGTCCTAAAATGACCTTTCTAAAAAGATACTGAAAAGAACAAATAAATAAACCAGTAAATAGATTTAGTAACTGTTTTTCCGAGGTTATGTAGTTAGTAAGAAAAAGTGTAAATAAGACTTAAATTATTTTCACGGTATTATATAATGGAACCCAGTGATTAAAGATCTCTGCAAAGCCTGCTGGGATTGATGACAAAGATGTTTTCTTCAGAAGACTTGGTTGAGATCTCAAAGACACTGGAAAAACAGCATTTCTTTCTTTTTCCTATATTACCCACGCCTATAATAGAACCTGTAACAACTTCTAGCTTCAAAACATCTAACATCTTTCTTATGTTGTGATGGCAAGTTATTAGGAGCTATTGCATTTTAATAACTGATGTTATATAGTTGTGAATATATGAAGCTAAGACTTCCTAACAAAATATTGATACCACTATAGATTAAAGATATAGTTGAATAAATAACTTACAGCTATTATTATTAAACAGCTGAAAATTGACCTATTTGCTTTTTTCTTTTTTTTTTTTGTGAGTTCACCTTAAATACTTTTTCCTTGCTATTTCTACTCTTACAAGGTTTGACACAATTGGTTTTTTCAGTATTTCTTGTGATACTGAGATGAAACATGCATCTGCGCACTACCTTTAATTGCAAATAAGCATTGCCCATTTTAAATGGGAGCAAATAAGGAAGAACTGAAGAATAAATTGTATTTAGGCAAGTAAAGAGCTACTTGCATTGCCTTACTGATAAAAGAAAGTACAGCTGCAGTCTCTGAACTGTATTTTGGTGCCATCCAAAGTGCCCATCCAAGTGCCTCCTCATCTTTACAGCATGTGACCTCTCTTTACCTTCTTCCAGCTTTTTCTACCCCTAGTTCCATCTTGAGGGGATAACTTGCTGTCTTCTGCCCTATCTCTAGACTGTGTCCCCATGTGTCTGGGGTCTAGTTGCAGTTCAGGTTGACTGAAAGGCTTAAATGTGTCTCATGCTTCAATCCAGTGGTGAGCAAGAGAGATGAAGGATTCTGGTAGAAGCAAGCAGTAACATAAACTCAGCTTTCTGTTATGCTGCCTCCTGAGAAGGAAAAAAACATTCGCAGCTGCTTCATTGAACCCTGTTAGTGTTTTTAAACTTTGCTGAAGGAAAGAGCTGGGCAAAGACGCCAAGAGGGCTGATCAAAACTAAATAAATAGATAGAAATTCAAATGCAGGTTAGAACTTACGCATAAGAATAAAAAAGTATACTGGACAAGCATTGAGATTTATAAGATGTTAATCCTACTATGTTACATTCAACACTTCACAAACATCCATGCAACTTGCATCCTCAATACCATTACCTCTTTGATGGGATTGTTGTCATAGGTCCAGAAGAAACTGCTCATTTGCAGTACCGTCATTTTATGTATTCGTTTGATCTTTTTCAAAGGGAAAGGTTTATTAGAATATAGCGAACACTTGCTTTCTGAAATTACAGTGTTAAGATATGCTCTTTCTAGAAGCATCTAAAAACTTGTTCTTTATCTGTAGGCTTGGATTGAAGTACTGGTATAATTTAAAGAGCTATTGTGAACATTACCTGGTTTTTGTTGCTGTGTTCATGGAAGGTGGTAGTGGTATTTAGGTTCTAATGATCATGACACAATGGTGAGGAAACAAAGAACTACAGAAGACTTGTCAGGTTTTATTCCTTAACATTAATTATGTATTTAATTATTATTTGTTCTTAGAAGTTGGGCATAGCAATATGTGGATATCAACTGACGCTGCAACATCTGTTCTTGAGCCTCTAAAAGTAGTATGGGCCAAATGCAGTGGATATCCCTCTTACCCAGCTCTGGTAAGTGCACAGCTTCCTGTCAGTACCCTGTCAGATAGTGTTTCTGGGTTGAGAATATTGGTGTGTGAACTTAAAGTAACTGATAAATTCCCATTCAGGTTAAATAAAAGTGGATTATTATGTCCTTTTTACCATGAATCCAGTTTGTAAAATTATCGCAATATTAGATACTGAGTCAATGATCTTTACTACCCTACACATCTTTGAGATTTGCAATACCTGTCACAGTAGTCTTTATTTCTGCAATATATAATATTGTTTAAAGAATCGACTGTATAAGCATTTTAAGGATGTCTTGTTACTGTTTGAACTATAGACTATTTTCTGCTGTCAAAGTAGTATAACAATACTCTGATTCTGTGGTTCATTAAAGAAACAAAAAACTTGGTAAGGTCAGAATAAACTGAATAATTGTATCTAGTTGTGAATGCTGTACTGAAAACTTGAAGCTGTTGTGTTTAGGAAAAAACCACACAGTTCTACTTAAATCAAAGTGTGCAGAGAAAATGCTGATAAAGTGTTCAGCTTCAAGCATCTTGGGTTATAGAAATGGTTCATGCACTATGCCTTGTTTTGCATCATAGGCTGTTTTAATATATGTGTGTTGAGGAGGTCAGGAAATGGAATCATACAGAGTCAGGTTAAAATTTACGGCGTTCAAGTACTCTCAGTGGGTCACCCAAACAATCTTGGATCAGATGCTGAAAATTTTATTACTTGATTCTCTTGAATGATGTTAGTATTTCAATGTTAGATTTAAGACGACCTTTACCAAAGGGCTCCTTTTTGTGCCCACTGCTTTGTCAGCATTAGTATTTCTCTGAGTATATGATGAATTGATTGAGGAATTAAACCTCAGTCAAAAGAAGAAAGTTCTCCTGAATTCTGCAAACTCCCCACAGTTATAACTTTGTTGATTTGGTTCCTGTAATCAGTTTACTGCAGATTAAGGTTGGTGTCAGTGTGGGTGCCAGAAAAATAAGAGTTTGTAGTGTAGGAGTTGGGTGGAGCAGGCATGGAGAGATGTAACAATTCCTTGGTGGAAGCTGAGCACTTCGTAGTGCTGTCATCTGTCTACAAAGGAGTTTTTCCATCAACCTGATTAGTTTAGTGTTTGCAGCATCTTCCTGCACCCTCAGCCTTTGTTTAAAAAGACTTTTTGACTGTAACTGTATGTTTTATTAAAAACCAAGTCATTAAATTGGATGTACAAGATATTTGAAAGTGACTTCTTTTTTTCTGTATGGATTTTCTTGCTTCTTTAAAGAACATTTTGCATCAGATTTTGAGTGTGAGGTTTGTATTTTGGAGCAGAAGATATTTATGCCTTAGCACAGGTTGTTTCTCTAAGGTATCTGAAATTTGAACCCCCAAATTTGGGGTCAGTTACAACTAGTTGCTTTTAGAAGTCCTGGGTCAGCTTTCTCATCCGGAAACCTGCTTGTCACTCTGCAAAGTTGTACTAAGTGAAATTCAACTGTGACTTGAAAAAGAGCTGACAAGGGAGGGAAAATGGTCTAGAGGTAGTATTTTTCATTGTAATTTACCACTGTGCCCCCAATTTGCCTCTTCAGCTTCTGTCAAGAAGTTGAGTAAGTGTGTAACAGTCAGTTTATACACAGTGGCAGTTGTGGTTATGATTCTTTTCCCATTAACTTTGTGACACCTCCTTAAAATAAATATAGTTATAAAAAATAGGAACTGTCCTTTCTTCTCTTCCATAGATCATTGACCCTAAGATGCCTCGTGTTGCTGGCCATCACAACGGTGTTACTATACCAGTGCCACCTCTGGATGTACTGAAAATTGGAGAACAAATGCAGACCAAATCAGATGAGAAACTATTCTTAGTACTATTTTTTGACAATAAAAGAAGTTGGTATGTTACTGAAATGTATTCTTTGATGCAATGACTTAAAATCTTAAGTAGCTTTAGTCTAAAAGAAAATTGTAACATTATCTTTCCTATGGAAGTATCAACTGTAATGTTAAAATTTCATAGTAGAGTTTATTCTTGAACCAAGATATATCGTCACTGAAAGATACTTATGGTCAGTTTGAAAGAAAATAATACGTCTTTTGTTGTGATTTACAAGCTAGTTTTATCTGTTGACGTGATAAAATTGCTTCTTTGGGTAAACTGATTTTTTTAAAGGTAATATTTTTAACTATTTATCTGTATCAGCCTTCATCGTTGCTTTCCAAATGGCAGCACTTTTTTTTTTTACCCCTCAGTCTGCTCAAGTGTGTTTTCTTTAAATTTTTAACCTCTCTAGTTAAATACTTTAACGCCCTCATTTGAAGTTCTTAGCACTTCTTCAGTTTTTTTGTGAACACTTCCTTTTTCCCATTTCTTTTAGTATTTTTAACATGCTGTGTGGAGCCTGAAGGAAAAACACAGTAAAACATTTTCTTCCTCTTCCACGAACCATTTTTGTGTGTGTATGCGTATTTTTGGTTGGTTGGTGGTTTTGCCAGGTGCAAAGCTTTTTATCACCTCTCTTTCTTCTTTTCTTCAAGTTAAATTTTTTTTTTCCTGTGTCCATAATTTTCTTTAATTTCTCTCCTCTCTGTGTTTCCGTACAGGTCAAACTAGCTTTAAATTTTCATTTATCTCAATTTTACTCTCAAATTTGTTTATACTTTCAGATAGCATTTTCCCCTTTAGCTGATGCTGCAGTTCTGCTCACTGTCTCCATCCCAGTGCACTAACACCTAAATAGCTTCTTGCCTGAAACTCAGAACTTGTGCTTGCTTTTCTATCCCTGTAGATTCTTTGGCATGATCAATCTTTGTTCTTCAATTCTTTTCTTAATTAATTGGTACTTCTTCGTGATCTTCTTTGTTCAGTTGTGCAAGATTCCATGAGATCCTGCATTCTTCTGCATTTGTTCATGGAGAACATAAAAATTTAAACGCACTGTGTTCTGTTTCTCTTTTTTCTCTTCTTGGTATCATATGCTCTCTCTAGCCACTTCCTTAATGCGATTGCTTCTTGATCTTGGGAGTCCTCTGCAGCTTAAACCTTTCTGATTCAGCATGGTATGAAGGTGGTCCTAAATCTTGCAAATACTATGCAAAGCTGTCTCTAACAGATACTCTGTACAGATGGACAGAAAAGGCTAAATATTTTTCCAGCCCCTTTCCCCTCCTTCAGCCTGCCCACCCAACATTTCTGGTAATGATTCCTTTATCCTGATTTTTTTTTTTTTTTTGCCATTTTGGCACTCATCACTCCAACTCACTTTCGTCTGTTTTATTCTTAAGCCAATACCTGGGATTTTCATTGACTTTCAGGGTGTATGTCATCTTGGGTCTGTGATACCAGCTTCTATCACCTATGGAGTCCCTTTTCAAATAGGCATATTTGTTTCTTCTCCTTCACCACTTGCATCTGGAGGACTTGGCAACCTTTCTGTTAAAAATACTTTCTTAAAACCTCTCTCTGATCTGTATTAAAGCTGGTAATAGTTAACCTGCTGCTTATCATGCTGCTCACCGATGTTGTTATTCATTACTGTTCTGTTTGTGTCATTGTACCAACTTCACATTTTTTTGGTCTCGGTGTCCGTGGCTCAGTACAATGGGGTTGTAGTTTAGTTGCAGAACTTCCTTGCCAGTTTAGCTTTCCCCATACAGACCAAACTGAGATCTTAAACGTAAGGCAAAAATTCAATTCCTTGTAACAGTGGAAATAAAAGAATGAAGAGAAATGGTACCGTGTGAAGTAAATCTTGAGTCATGTTCATTGTTAGTTGCTGCTGCCTGTTTGTAAACTAAATCACATCAGTTTTTCTGATTTTTATTTTTTTTCCAGTTGATACTTAATCATTAAATAAGTAGCATTGAATTGGAATGTATTCTTTTGTTTTGTGGAAGAGGCTTTCTTAGTATTTCATGTTCTTAAAATACTTAAGGCAAGTAAGTACTCTGTCAAGAGGAATTTTATCACTCATCACTTACTTAAGGTGGTAAATCTGATCTGCAGTACGAGAATTACAATGTATCAACCCTGACATTTCTGGACAAACTTCTTGATTTTATTCTTTATTTAACATACCTATTTCACTCTTTATTACAGGCAGTGGCTTCCCAAATCCAAAATGGTTCCCCTTGGGATAGATGAGACCATAGACAAGTTAAAAATGATGGAAGGGCGTAACTCAAGCATACGAAAAGCAGTAAGAATTGCTTTTGATCGTGCTATGAATCACCTGAGTCGAGTCCATGGAGAACCAGTCAGTGACTTCAGTGATATTGACTAACACAGATCCTACCAAGGCATGAAAAATACCACACAGACTTGAATCTCTACTAATGAACCTCTTTGTCTAAAAGAATGTATTGAAGATACAACCCCTTAATTGTTGATTCAGTGGCTGAGTTCTGCAAACTTGAAATAGTTGAGCAATTCTTCTAAATCACCATTGCCATATTGATTAATGATTTTATTGTGTTGTAGTTTGGAGGATTTTCTCACTAAACCTGTTAAAATGTCTTGTTCATAGTGTTCATAATTGTACATAAATGTATATTCAACACTTAACTTATTCTGATTTTAGAAGTAGCTTCTTTAATTCTGCTGGGGAGGGAGTCGGGTTTTTTTTTTTTTTTTTTTTTTCCTGAGGTTAAGTTACCTAAGCACCATCTTCCAGCTTAAGGTGTTTAGTGGATCTTAAAGCCTAATATCAAAATGGCATCAAATATATGTTTGCCTAAATCATATACATTATGGTGCTGCTTGTATCATTTCTTCCTTGGTCTGTAGCTTCTGAAAAAGACTTCTGAATGTTTGTGTAAATCGTTGCTCTTTGCACAAAGTACCACATATTTAAGATTGATGTAAATTTACAATTAAAAATATGTATTTTAAGAAAGGAAGTTGCATTATTTTGGAGGGTACTTTGTGAGAAAGACATCAAGAAAAAAAATATACTATGTACATCACTTGCAAATCACCAAAAACACTCCATTGTTGCCCAAAATAACTTAAGATTGTTTTTGTTTTAAACAAACCTGGCTTAAAGCCTGCAAGCACATTATTTCTTTCAAAACCATATCCCATTTATCTCCCATTGATTTTAATCTTGTTCATATGTGTGCCTCCCTGTGTTTTATTTATTGTAGAAATTGTATTAATTTGCTTTATAATGAAAAATAAAATTGACAAATATATTGATATGCATTTTTATACAGGCACATGAGAAGACAACTTGCTTTGGGAGAAAAATGTATTGGAAATTGTATAAAATAACTTGATGGTTTGTGTGTAATTTGATTTTTTTGTAACTTGTAATCTTTTGGTTCCGATGAGGGGATTTATGTAACTTTTAATTTAGAACACTTTGGTAGCAATAGAAACTTTGGATACATTTTTGTATGGTACATGTGATGTATATAGAATTAGTACTTTATTTTTATTTTTAAGAAGTAAAGCATTATGTTTGGGCAGGGGAAGAAGGAGGGTGGGTTTCCAGAACTGCATTTTTATATTAAAAAGAAAAAAAAATAAAGTCAAGATATTGATTGTTGTAGCTACTTTATTCCTACCTTCACTGAGATACCGAATTTGTAACAATGAAAATGGCAAGGTATGTTTGCAATGTGATTTATAATGACTCCATTATTTATAAATGCACTGTGTTTGAACTCTTTTGCAGTGATATCTTAAATACTGTACCAAGTTATATAATATGAAACACCAAATAATGCATATGAATGCACGAAGTATTTATGCCCAGCTTTTTTATAAAGGATTAGCAAATACAGCAAAACCAATACTTTTTAAATCTTTTTTTAAAACTTCATTGAATAGCATACTTCATTGTTAAGCCTGCTTGAATCTTTATTTTAAAGGGACAATTACTTTTTAAATAGTTTTTAATGTTTTTATTCTCTATTGTTTGTAATACCCCCTTAGAAGCTTGAAATAAAATTTCTTTCTCAACTGTTAATTTTGTCCTGAATTTAGCCCCTGGGATTTTGCTGTAGTGCCCGTTTACTTGCCCCTTGACTGAGATGTTCCAGAGGTGCCAGTTCAAGAGCCTGATGATTTACTTGCCTCATGTGGCTTCAGTATCCTGCTCACTGAGCCCTCTGCATGGTAGGTGTTCTAGTTACGCTACACTGGCTGGGACCACTTGCCTGTATAACGGACTCTAATAATTACAAAGATCAGTCGGATAAATTTCAGAAATGATCAAGCAAATGTGTTTCTCAGTCTTGACAGTAAACTTGGCTTTAGGGGGTGTAGCAGTGGCAGGTATCCTGTAAAAGCCGTCGTTGAGACGCACTGCTGGGATGGAAACAACAGCCACATCAGGTACAAAAATAAAAAGAATGTTGGTTGTTTGCCCTAAATAGAACTTGTGTGTAATGACTTACAGGAGCTGCCATATAACCGTGGTCGTCTTTGAAGGGAATGGAGCTTAATTAGTGCAGTATTGAGACAGTAGAACCACTTGTGATCTGGTAGGACTGCCTATTAATAAGACTTGAAAAAAAATAAATACAGCCTGCATCAGTATTTCAGACTTGATACACCAGATAGACAGATTTGGTGTGTGTCATACTGGATAATGATTCACAGCCTCATTCTGGCAACAGAGAAAATGGGGGCGTTGGATCTGTCAGATCTTGGAAAGCTGAAATTGCAGTTACAAAAGGAGTAGGGAGGTGATAATTTGGTACTTGGAGATACTCAAAAACCTACCTGGACACAATCCTGTGCAACCTGCTCTAGGTAAATCTGCTTTGGCAGAGGGGTTGGACTAAATGATCTCTAGCAGTCCTTTCCAACCCCTGCCATTCTGTCATAAGAATTTGGTATCTTCAACTATGAAGTTCCAGTAAAATAACAAGGTATGCACACAGTTTCAGGATGATTCTTTAGAAGACTTTCCAGGTTCTCACCTGCTTCTGATGGTAGCAACACAGGAGGGGCAGGAAAAGAGTTCCTTTTTTGAAAGAATAGCAGAGCATTGATTTCATTATTCTATAACAAATTGTTAAAAGCTGTAGTTTGTGGAAGCTTTAGTTTGAATTTTGCTCAGGCTTCCAAGTTCCATTTTGTGGCTTTTATCTTCAGAGACAGCTCCATCGGTTTTTGGAGAAGACAGACTTGCTGCTTTGGTGTTACAGGTGTCTGCATGCATATAAAAGAATTCTGAGCTAGAAAACTTCACCGATTAAGAGCACTGGGCATCCTAACAAACCACACTGGGTATTCTTTTGATGTAACACATAAAAGGCTTCCTTGTGTTTCCTTTGTGTTTGTGGTGGAAGCTGTCCCAGGAATTCCTCCCAGGTGCTGTCTGAGAGGAGGGTGCAGATGTGGTTCTGGTTGGTATCAATACTTGCTTGTGCCCAAGTTGAGTATCATCCAGTGGCTCTTCGGATTGGGTAAAAGTCTAAAACGGTTTGTCACGCTTGTCAGTCTTTAATGTAACTTGTGTGTTTTTAAGGGATTTCATACTTTTTAAGGAAAGGAAGTCTGAGCTCTAAACCTGCTTCGTTTCTAAAATCTGGGACCTGACCAGGTACAGAATCGGATGAATGCGTGCATGTCACAATGAGATTCACTGTGTTTTAGACCAAGATCTTTGGCACCATTAGTCACTGTAACAATCACAGAGTGGAAATTAGTATCTGGGGGGGAAGGAAGTGAACATCATGTTGTATCTTACATATTTCTGGGGGAGCATACAGCAGTCAATGCAGGGTGTAGGTTTGCATAGTCACTACTCCATTCTGGTACAATCGTTTTCTGCTAATAAAGTGTGAGAGTCATGGATCAGAAGCTGAAACTAAGTTAAAATTTGTTATCTCTTGTATTAAAATGTGAGAAATCATGTTAAAAATATTTAGGGAAAAATATGGGAGTAACTTTTTTTAAAAAAAAAGAAACAAAACCAAACAAACTGACACTGTATTTGTTACCAAACTCAATGATTATTTTTTTTTTTGTATGTATATTGATTGTGATTTTGTATTTTTTACGCTAGAGGGAGCAATACACACAGACCATCAACATTCGCAAATCCTGAATATTTTCTCTAAGTGCTGTTATTAAAGCTTTTTGCTGGTAAACATTTTTTTTCTGCTTCTGGTATTTGTAGTCCATCAAAAGTAGATGTTTTTGCTGTGAGTGGGCTGCTTTGGGAATGTTTATTTTTAACTGTAGAACTGGTACTTGGAACAACAACTCTGGGTTTTCTGGCTCTCTTGCTTTGGGTCTGATTTCTAGTGACAGGCTAATTGCTTCTTACACTGTTTTATTTACCTGTTGATTTTCTTTTCACAGGTGTACTGCTCTGGGTGCCTTCTATAGTGTTATAAACAGAGATGCTCACTGCTAGTAACACAGGGCAGGTCAAACATCAACAAAAATACTCAAGTTTGGATGTGAAGGTGTGAGATGAGACAATTGCTCTGTCCTGCATGCTGGCCAAGGAAGGTTGTCTTGAGGATACTCACAAGGGAATTAAATAAAGTTAGCTCTGATGTGTCATTATCTATAAAAGGATGCCCTGTATTTACTATCCACATTAACACCTTTCAGTTTGTTTACATTTTCGTATAACATCACTCAGTTTAAATGACTTGCCTAGTCTATCAGTTCTTCCTTGAAAGATTTATTGCCTCTAAAATTTTTAAGGTAGAAAAAAAGAGTAAATTCAAGCTAATGAAATTTTGAAAATACTCTTTTGGAAAAGTATGAAATTAATAAATATGTTTTTTAAAAACTTTTTTGAAGATTGATATTTGATGGGAGGGGGGTATAAGTTTATTTTTATCTGCCCACTTATTCAGCTTTATTTTCCTGCCTGTGCAAAGAACTTCTGTCAAATATCTGCCAGTGAGGGGAAAAAAAAACCTCGGCAGCTGTACTTTTAAAGTTATTCAGGATCCTTTTTGATTATTTGCATAGTGTTAAAAATCTATCACTGTAGTGAATGCAGTCACCCTGTTCTATTTTCTGCTAATACTGCATGGACAAAGATGGCAGAATAAGGAAATCTATTTAAATTTAAATATTCTTTAAAATTTTAGAAGTAGTTGTCTGCGCACAAGGAAAAATGTAATATAAACAGAAAGCAAGTAAAACTGCAGTCAGGTTGTATGTGAACTTAACTAGCAATCTAAATTTTATGCCTTTTTTATAATTTCCATATTTGCAATGATGCAACTGAGTAGTGCTTCGTTTGTATGTTTTAGAAGAAAAGTGAAATTGCAGTTACTTCTCTGCACTTCTGCCAGATAAAGATTATGGGGAGAATGTATACGAGATGCTGCTAAGATGCTGATGAAGCATGAAGATCAATTTTTCAAATCAACTTCTTCAAATAATTTGAACCAAGCTAATCTAATTTGCTGCATAATTGTCTGCTCCTTTCCATAGATGTTTGTTTCTTCTGAAAATATCTAATACAGTACTTGTCAGCAGGTGTTTCCAGCTGAGAAAAACATGGGGTTTGGTTGCATTGTTGATTACATTAGAAAATAGTCCTAACTTTTAATGAAAAGATTGCTCTAAATGGAGATTTCAACAGTGCAGAGAAATGACTTTTTGTATTGTCTGACTGGAAAAGATGTGTGTATGCATTTTGTGTTGTATTCTAGAAACTCACAAATTGGTATTATTTTTTTCTGACTTTCCATTATTCCCTTTTCAATCATAGATCTTTAAACTGACTTACTTTATTCCATGAAAATTTCTTAAAATTCATGTTTATGTTGGATGTAATTTAAGTTACCTTTTTTTAATATTCCAACTGCTGTGAGAATGTTGATGTGTATGTAAATAAATCACAGTTGTAGCTGGTCTGTAATCAGTAATGAAATGTTTATAGTTTTTGGTACTGAGTAAGACCAAGCAGCCCTTAGAGTGGCTTCCTATACACAATTGGTTTTGCCCAAATTGTTTGGTGGTTGTTTTGGGAAAAGAGTAATACTTTCATCCAAGAGAAAGTGTAAAGGCATTTCTTAAATGAATCCATCCCCATCTTCATTTTTCTTAAGTATTCTCAGCTCTTAACTCAGCTGGCAAAGTAATCTTGATCAGAAAAGGCTTCTCAAAATCTTCTAAGCATAAGATTGTATTTCATAGCTTTCCTTGGTTGACAGGCAGCACCACCGAGCCTTTACCTCTTTTCGTGTTGTACACCAACACATATGCTCTAGCAGTTACATAGGCTTTCTTACATTCTCCTACTGACCATTACATTTACAAATCGTATCAGCTATTGCTATTCAATTACTTCCCAAGTTGTGGAAAGTGAGTGGTGTAAAGGAAGAAAGGGTAAATTTGAGACACCTAATACACTGAAAATCTTTCACTTTTGACCTTTTGAACAAGCTAGATCTGACTGCGAAAGGTGTCCTGGAGATTACGTATTACTGTGCACAAGATTAGTCCTGTTTCTTGTGGCTGGGGTTGTTAATTTTGAAGGTTTTAGGTACAGCAAGCGGAGGGTTGTGTTGGACTGTTATAAAGATGGTAGGTGTTTGTGGTGTCACACAACCACAGGATGGCTGAGGTTGGCAGGGACCTCTGGAGGTATCTGGTTCAAACCACTGCTCAAGCAGGGCTATCTAGAGTTGGTAGCCCAGGACCATATCCGTTTATGCCCTCCCTTCAGGTATCTATACACTGATAAGCCACTTTTTTCTCCAGGCTGAACAGTCCCAGCTCTCTCAGACTTTCGTCACAGACGAGATGCTTTCATCATTGTTATTGCCGTTTGCTGGACTCTTTCCAGTATGTCCTTGTCTCTCTTATGGAGAGGACCCCAGAACTGAACACAGGACCCCAGCCGTGGCCTCACCAGCACTGAGTCAAGGGGGAAGACCACCTCCCTCAACCTGCTGGAGCTCCTTTGTCTAATGCAGCCCAGGAAACTGTTAGCCCTCTTCCTGAAGGTCATCTAATTTTTCAGTATGCAGAGTTCACAAAGGTTTTGTAACATTTTAAATCAGGAGGCACCTTGGGGAAGGGAGGACGTTGTTAGGAAACCCATCATCTGTTCTTTTCTTCAGACTCATCTTAAAAAATAATTATAGAGATTGTGAAGGAGTTCCTAAAATGCTGTATCTTTAGGTTTCCTCTTTAGTCCGTGTATTCATACCATGTTATAGTAAAAATAATGAAGACAGATAAAATCATTACTGTAAGCAAAGATCACTTAAAAAGAAAATAAGAAGAGCCAGCTTTATTTATCACAAGTTTTTCTTTTGCAGTAATTCTGATTTTTAATGCTACCGTCAAATTCTATTCTTCCTCAGCTGGTTGTCTTTCACTGAAAATGAGTACTATAACAGCAAACTGGTACGTGTTAGGAAGCATGAAACAGAGCAAACCACAAGACGTTACTCAGAAGAGAATAGATGTCCTGGGGTTTGGAGAATCCCTATCAAGGCTCTTGGTGCAGCAGTGTTTCCCCTCTGGGATTCATGCAGTGCATTGATGCTTGGGCGAAGAGAGACAGACAGCTTTCTGCAATGAAGCTGACATGTGGCCACTGAAGCAGTAGGGTAGAGGCAACCAGGCATTAAAATTTAACTGGGCAAAGCAACAAAAAAAGGTACCTTAATAATTTTGTGACAGCAACTATGCAACACAGTCGTGTGCGGTAACAGGTGATTGCCCTTGGTGGCCCAGACAGTCCCTTCAACGCTGTGTTGCTACTTCCTAATTGTTAAGCTGCCTCATGACTGGCTTTTTTACTGATTTTCATGAGTCTAATTCTACTGTGAATTATTTTCTCCCTCTCCCCCCAGTTCATATGTTAAAATAAAGAGCGAATAAGTCATTAGAATTAATGGTTCCCAAGATGAGAAAAGCAAACACGGTGGGGTTTTCACTCTCCCTTTTTGTTTATTTACTCTCACATACTGTTCAGTATTTACTTCATAATATTTTGCATTCTTCCAGGGGTTGTAGTAGTGTTTATACAAGGCATGTCATTAAAAGGGATAAAAGCTCTAATTTATGAAAGATAATGATGTTTTAGGCAAACAAAAATATTTAAACTAGTATTATATCTTCTTCTGTTTTTCAGAAGATCTTCTGGAGGGAAGAATGGAGGGAAAAACACTTCCCATCAAAATAAGCCACAAGAGACAAATGTTAGAAATGTTAGTTAGAGGTGTTACTGAATTATTTGATTTATCAGAGACTATGCCAACCAGAAAATACAAAAAAAGAAAAAGGTAGATAAAACTGAATTTGACGAACAACAGTAAACCAGCTCTTATTTAAAAAGTCCTAATTTCTAGATGAGGAAAAGGAGGCTGCATAGAAAATGAGAGCAGAGTTCTCGGTTTAGAGTCAGAATAAAAAAAAATAAGGTCAAAGACAGCAGCAGCAGCAGCAGATAGTCGCCTGACACCTCCTCCAGAGCCTCGTATGCCAGAGACCCTGCTCCTGCTGCTGTCTTATTACTGCAATTCCTCAAAGTGTCTATCAAATCCCCCATGCTTCATATGAGTTACTTGCATAAAAATAAACCATTAACATTTTAACACCTCAGCAATAAAAAGTTTTGGCTTTGAAACTCCGGTCTTGTTTCATATTTAACATTCAGTATTTTCATTAATCTTAGTGTCACACTATCTCCCGTGTCCAAGGTTACTGACACAGACAGTGATGTATTCAATCAGTCCGAGGGTTAGGTGTAGTTAATGAACTCTGCAGGTCTATTTTATTACTCGTCCTTCTGAAAATTAGTTTGGGAGACAGTTTGACGTTCCTATTTGCTCTTGCATTCAGCTGTCTCTATAATGTTAGCCATATGTGTACAATTGCCAGCTAAAGAAAGTCAAAAAAACAAGTTACAAAGCTGAAGATGAGCCTGCTTAGCTGTTGTATTTGTGGCAAGGGAACATGTCTCCTTGCAGTAGAAACTTGTCCACTCAAATACACAAAATTATGAAAGATTAAGGAAGATTATCACTTTTTTTTTTCATCATCTTCATGGGATCTGCTGTTAAATGAACCCAGAAGCTGTATGGCTATAAGTTTAGATGACCACTTATTGATTAATTGAATGCACATGGGAGGGAAACCATTCCTAGAGAAAGACAAAAGGGACACATAGCTTAGTGCTGCTGCTGCCATTGAGTTAGTTTTGGTAAAAAGAGAAACCTTCTGTTGGTGGAAAACTATTTAAAGGATTGAGGGGAAACTGCATCTCAAAAGATGGTGAAAAAAAAAACCTTAGGAACAAAGCCTCCTAATTGGCATCACACTGTGCAACAACCTGTGAATGCTGCCTATAACTGACAGCACCAGTGAAATCTTTAGATCATGTGTGTAGGTCTGCAACAACAAACATTAGCTGGCATGGCCCCGTACTCAAATCAGGTATGCAGAGCTAATCAATAGATTGATATATACTTGACGTGTACGTAGACAGACTTGTGTGTATGTGGCATTATGAAAGTACTTATGAAGATATTTTAATGACCTTTGATGGGAAATGCACTTCTACTGCTTGTGTTCCGTTTTATATGATATTGCTTATCCTGCTGCTTGGGCTTTCCTCTCTTGCCTGTGTTTGGTTTGGCATTGCACCACAGCCCACACCCTTCGGGGGGCTTGGCAGGAATTTAGATCTGACAAATGAATGTAATAGGAAGTGTTGTTACCTCTGGCTAACAGGCAAGAGGCTGAGGCAGAAATTAGGGAGTTGGGTAAGGACAGCAGAAGTTCACTGACTTGTCCAAGGCCATGAAAGAAGCCTGAGACAGAGCTAGGACTTGAACTGAGCATACTTCTGCCTCAGCCACCAAATTACGGCTTCTTTTTTAATCAGCTGATAAATTTGGAGTGTAATTGCTAACTCAACTGCTCAGTGAATTTCATTAGAAAAAGAAGCATGATGGCTGGTCTTGGCCAGCAGCAAAGTACCACGTGGCTGCTGGGTCACTGCCTGTTCCCAGCAGGATGGGGAGGGCACAGGAAGAGCAGTTGTGAGAAAAGTCATGGGTTAAGATACAGGCAGTTTAATAAGAGAATACAGAAAATGCCTTTGGCCAGTTCAGGTCAGCAGCCTTGGCTGTGTCCCACAGCCTCTTGCCCAGCTCCAGCCTACTCAGTTGAAGGGGGACGGCCATGATGCTGTGCAAGCCCTGCTCAGCACTAGCCCGGACACTGGTGCATTGGCAACCCTGTTTTAGCCACAAACCCAAAACACAGCACAAACTGGGCAGCTGTGGAGAAAGTTAACTCCATTTCAGCCAGAACCAGTACAAAAAGTTCCAGGTTTTTCAATCTGTTTTCATCTTGCATCAGTGCCAAAGGTCTTGTTATAATAAATTTTTAATTTATTTTTTTCTATGGCAGAAGTCCTCTAACTTCTTGTCAGAATAGTCAACAGTGCTGTGGTCAGACCAATCCCACGGGGTATGGGAGACTCAGATTTATGGCCCCACTTAAAATTTGGCACAGGTACTGATCCATGCATCCTGTGTCCCGTGCACATCCTGTGGACACTGAACTTGTACTCCTGTTACCCCAATTATCTATCCTGTAAATAGGAAGCCTTCTAAAAAAAGCTTTGTTCAAATGAATAAGTTTCAATTAAAAATTAAAATTGTTACAAAAACAAGCTTAATAATTTTAGTGAAAGTAAATCAGTACAATTATTCATGTCAGCATCTTATCTACTATAAATCTTGACTCTGCCTCATCTCTATTCTTGTGCTACAGATGTGAGGCACAATATAGAACATTTTTTATTAAATAGATACTAATTGCTTGTAATCTATTTACTGCTATATTGACTGCTGGTACTAGCTTTTTACAGTATACAAGCCATACAGGTACCTCATGACAGGATTGAAATAAATAGAAGTTCTGCTGTTCTTCCTGGGAATGGGTTTGGGGACTACCAAAACAAGCAATTAGTGCATGTAGTTAAAGAGTTAAAATTTGTCTCTACTGTATTTAAAGTTGTGGGTTTTCACCATTCTCTGCTTCTCCTTTTGGAAACCGTATTTCCATTTCTTTATGTGCTGACTGAAATATGAATGTTTTAACTTTCTATGTAAGTTCATCTCATACTGCTGGGTCTTTAGGCAAGAAGATGACAGGTTGTTAAGTATGATTCCCTAAATGTTTGTTAAAGTAGTAAAAAGAGAAAAAAAAATCCCTTATTTTGTAAAAGTGGAGACACTGAGTATTAATCAAACGATAGCACTAAATTAGCACAATGGTCTTTAAGGGACTTGAATACTTCATTCTGATGGATGAGCTGCTCATTTAGTACAAATATACTACAAAGACGTAGGAGAAGTATGGTAGGCATAATTTTTCTTGTGGAAAATTTTCTCATTAAGACCAACTTATTGTGAAAATGCAATAAAATTATAAAGTACTTACAAACATAATTCATTTTTACTAAATGAGCACAAAGTTAGTCAATCAGTTCTCCCTCAGAGATAAGATTTAAATACCTGTATGGGCTGAATTTTTCCCCAGCTTAAGGTTTAGGCTAAAATTAATATATTATTACTGAAAAATTACAGCCATGAAGCCCAAATTTTGACAACAAGAGACTGAATGTACCTCTTTAGTCTGTCACAGTTGTTTGCTTGTTTGCTTGCTTGTTTTCAAGCAGTTGTGGGAATGCAAGCACAGAAAACTTGTTCCCAGCCAGTTTGCTTGGCAGAAGTGAACTAAATTTTGTATGTTCTGAAGATATTTTGTATATGCTGAAGATACCCTTAAGCTTTGGAAAGGTTTACTATAATGCACAGAGGACTTCATAAGAACTATTATTCCAATACAGACAGGGGGGCTGCTCTTGAGCAAACGGAGCCACTGCTGGGCTGCTCTAATGCCCACCATTTTCACACTTTCCCCAGGCCCAAAGACAAGGATTGGTCTGGACAGAAGTTATGTATGACCGTGCTCCCCTTCCCTCTGCTCATCCCTTACAATTTCTGACAATCTTTCTCAAGGGCAGAACTGAAAAGTAACTGCCTGGATACAGAGATAAAGAGGACTTGGCCCTGCCTTCCATTTTCCCCGTCTTCCTTCATCTTCCAGATATCTTATGGGTCTCTTTTTAACAGACATTTTCAGTTTTCCCCTTGATTGATTTTCTTTCTCCTTCTCTGCTTCGAGAGAGGAAATGAAAATGTTAAGTCTGAAGGAGGTGAACAAACTGAGCAAATCTTCTGCATGGGACTTTTACCATCGCACCAGGTGAGATTCAGAAGGTGCATGGGAACCACTTTAGCTAGATCCTGCTCAGTACCTGATGGGCCTGCTGCAGTGAGCGGTCTCAGTGTTTCAGACTAACACCAAGACATTCACAACTGCATGAAAATACATATCAAATAAGAAATTTTAAAGTAGCTCTTTGATTGGATTTCTTGTGTTAACTTTGTAAAAACAATACACATTACAGCAAAACACTCAAAGTCCAGAAAGACGCTGATTTCCAGAGAATATGCTACAACTAGCTGTTCAAACAGAACAAAGACACAAAACCAATGTAGAAGTAATTACAACATGTTATTTTTCAGTCAATATGCCTGCATTTTGTAAAGTAGAACAGATTTATGTTCAATTTGTTTTGGTAAATTAATGTCTTTTAGATTAATATTTTTGTATCATGGAAGACTTCACATATTCATCGAGGAATATTTAAAATCAGTTGTCTTTCCTCAACAGAAGTCCCATTCAGGTATCTATAAAAGTACTAGAGTCTAGTGCTGTAACTACACCTTAAGTATACAGCCAGTGAGCTAAATGATGTAGTATATTTTCATCCCTGCTGGATCACTCCTGTTGCAGATTTAGTATATTTTGGGGATACCATTTAGTTACTTTTTTAAAAATATTTTCCAAATTTCTTTTGTTTAGACCATTTGAAGAGCCCTCTTATTCCCCAGTACCCACAATCTGACTAGCTAGAACTAACTTTTCACTTTCCCCCAAATTCCTGACCATTAAGCTGCTGTTTCTACATGCTAATCCATCGCTACCTGTCCAACATATCAAAATACATTAGTTAGAGTTTCTTCTGAAATTTAGTGAAATTCTTGAGTGGCATGCCACTAAATCTGTATTTGCTGTGCTGATGCACTGTAGATCCATCAGTCTGGAGTCTATATGACCAACACAGCATAATTTGGAGGAAGCTGACACTTAAGCAGACATTTTAAGACAGTTGTTGTTCTGCTGTTAATGAAGGCTTTAAAGTGACAACAAACCTCAAAGTCTGAGTGGTGACTGTTTAATCAGATTCAAACAACTACAGGTTTTCATTTGTATTTGAATAATCAGTTGGAGTCTCGAGGCTACAGAAATAGGTAGTGCTAAAAATGATTTCTACTTCAAAGGCCAGAGAAAAAGCAACAACTTCAGATATCTTGAGAGTGTATTCTAAATGAATCTATGCAGTATAATTTTCTGCAATTATTTGCAGCTTTTCTGTTTATATGAATCTGCAGGAAAGAATTAAAACAGCTTATTGAGATCTAGGAATAAGCAGCAGCATCTAATTAATTACAGGAAATGTTCTGATGAGTCCACCTGACGCAGCTGGTGTGGATGATGGTCGTGGTCCTAGTTTTGCAATGTGATTATAGCACAACTCTGACTGCAGGATTTAGGCTCATGTAAATAAGACTTACAGAAATAAAAAAGTACGTTTAGCATAGACATTTGTAGTAATAACTGGGTGAGAAACAGTTGGATCCAGAAGGGTCCAAAGCCTATTCTCCTCTCATGATGTTACTAATCTTGTCATTTCTTTCCTGTCCCTTTCCTGCTTTTCATTCTCCTACCAGCGGCAACAGGAAAAGACAAAGCAGCATAAGCCCTGCTACCTTCATCTTTTGGGAAGTTTCCTGCAGTGTAAAGCTGGCCCTATTTTCAAGCAACAGGACAGATTTCATTTTCCACATAACGAGAAATGTCTAGTGGTACATCCTGCTGTTGGTGTTTAATGCTGTGAAGGGAAAAATGAGCCTTCAACATGTAAAAAGTAGCTAAAAAAAGGAACTTTTTTCTGCAAGAACTTTTGTGTAGGAAAAGAAATAATGGCCTTTAATTGCAGTCAAGATGGTTTAGGAGGAAAAGCTCCCTAATAGTAATAATTTCACAGCTCAGGTTTAGATGGCTTGATAGATTTTGTGGATTTTTTGCAATCTGCTATCTTAACAGAGAAATGAATTAAACTATTTCAGGATGGACTTTTCTTTTCTTTGTAATCATTCAATCCCCTTTTTTCTGCAAATTTTGTTGTGATTAAAACTTCTACATCTGACGCGAACAATTTTTACATTTTCCCACTTACAGGGAGTTAAAAATAAACATTGGCAGTTTCTGAAGCAAAGTGTTTCCAAGTGGAAAACTGAAATGGCACACATTAAAAATGGCTCAAAGTTTTTGAAATATTCTGGCTGAAACTTTAATCTATATGAGTTCACGAATATTTTTGTTGTAAAAATAAAAAGACAAAGCATTTTATGTGTTTAAATCTTTGCCAACATTTGTTCATACTAAAGACATTTCACATAACCTATTAAACGCAAATGCATTTTAATTTGACCAATTTTTTCATGGACCTGGTGTTATCCATATGTATAATATTGATATAAGTGTTTATAGTGAGTCTCATCACATTCTTAAAAATTTCAATTGTGAAATACTTACTGGTAGTAACATTTAAAATAACATTATCAGTAGGAGAGTTAACAATACTGAAATTAATGGAGTAGTTGAAACTTTAAGAACATCTTTGTTCTACAATGACATTGTGCAGTGCACTTTGCTATAATTTTAATAGAAAACTATTTCATTATTATGGGTTTGCCATCATCTGAACTCTCATAAAAGTGTTCTGAATGGGAAAGTTGTGTGTGGTTGAGGTGTAAATCTTTTTATCCTAACTTCATGCTGTAATTATTATCAATATGATAAAAAATACACCTGGAAACATTCTGGAGGCTAACAGACAAAGCAGAGCCAAAAATGTCCTATATATCTAGTTTAGATGTCACCAAAACCTTGTCAAGCCTTTTTCTTTGTAGGAATTTTATTACACTTTAACATCGGTGTCTTAAAACTGGGGGGTTCCTTTGTTTTGTATCAGAAATGAGAGCAGCATAATTTGCGATTTTCCTCCTGTGTCAGTCTTGATTTAACTTCACATCTAAATCTTATTTCAGTCCTTTTAATGAGCATGCCCATTCTAATTGCACTCAACTTTTACCCAGAGAACATTCCAACTATTTTTTGAATAAAAACTCAAGAATATTGACAACTTTGAAAAGAATTGTGTATTTTCCCCCATGAAGGCCTGCTCTTTATGCTGCAGATATAGTCTTTGATGGATGATACTACAGGGACAGTTTTGTTTTAACATAACATATTGGCTGTTAAAATAAATCTAAAAGAACACAGAGGTCACACTGAGCTGGTCCCAAGTGTCCCTATAGACATATGTACAGACAGGTGGTTAACACAGCCTCCTGTCCAAAACAAGATCTGGAGGGATTTCTTCTTATTCCTGACAGGTGGTCAGCTCTTCCCAGAGATCTCTGAGTATGGCTGTTTAAAATATTTACATGATTTTTAAGATGGAACTGTGGGTTCTTTGGGTGCAAAGCCACTAACCACTTTTCAAAGACGGTTTACTCAGGACTTTGAAATTAATTTCCTTTTCATGGAAAAATCACTACAAAGTGCTGAGGACAGAACTTGGGTTATCTAAGGCAAAAAATGCAGAATATAATGACATTTTATTATACTGTATTTCTACCTTTTTCATGGAGACATCTGTGGCACTGCCGAGTTGGTCCCTGTACAACTGACTCACTGCCTGAAAGTTTCTAAGAAGTTGCTGCTGTTTAAGAGCCCTGTATGATGTGGGAATCTATCCATCGTGAACAGAACACAGATGAGACCTCTCCTCTGCAGCAGCATTGATGCAGGGACAGTGAATCCCTTCATTTCAGCGACATTTCTTTGGCAGCGCTTTGCTGCTGGCTGATGCTGTAATCACACCTTACTACCTTACTGCAATCACACTTAGATGCAGCTTTTCATGGACACTGTGGCAAGTTCCTCATCCCTCAGCTGCTTTGTTCATCAGAAATGAAGTCTCTGGGAGCAGACCAATGCCCTCCATGTTGGTTAATTCTGTGGGAACACAGCTCACGCTATTGTTATGACAGAAATCTCTTGTCTTAGGGCTCTAGTCAGTTTGCTCATATTAATGGCCCCAAAAGGATGATGGAAAATAACACCCACAGATTTAACTTCTTTTCTCCATGAAGTGACTAACAGCTGTTGAGACAAGCCTAGAATCTTGTTCACCCAGAAGAACTCAGCCTCTTCCCTGGGAATGTTCAAGGCCAGGCTGGATGGGGCTTTGAGCAACCTGGTTTAGTGAGAAGTGTCCCTGCTCATGGTAGAGGGTTAGAACTAGATAATCTTTCAGGTGTCTTCCAACTCAAACCTTTCTATGATTCTATGAGTCATAAAAATGTCTAGTAAATAATATATATTGTCATGTAGGATTAATATCTTTTTGACTTGCCAGAACGTGGTAGACCTGTGGGTAATAATGACAAGGCTCATTTTGTTGCACTGAAAAATTAATAATGGCAAGGCTCATTTTGTTGCTGAAAATTATCTCTGTATTTCCACCAAGATTATTGCACAGGTGAAGAATGTAGGTACAAAAATATCTAGGCTCAGTTTTCAACACGAGAGAGAAACTGAAAATATGTTCCTTTATAGGCATGTGTGGATACATCACAGCCTTTGGGTCTTTAGATCTTGTGTTCTGGTAGAGAAATGTTTTTTCAAGCCTGTTCTAAAACCACTAAAACTTAAAGCTGTTTTGGAAAGAGGTTTTGCCCATTTGGCTTCTGCATAATAATGGATCAGTGTCCTTGTAAATATGGAGGCTCTGTTAAACTAAATGAAGCAAACCAAGTCTGTCTTTCCGAAAAAACAGATTTCTGAGAAATGGTTCTGACTCTTTTTAATCAAAGCAACATTTTATGTGAATTTCAGCACATGGCTGCAGCAAACATATGGATCAGCAGGTAATTAATACTGCATACAGAAAGTCCCAAGAAATCCCTATTGCTTTGATAGATGAGAATAACTCCCAGTGAGCACAAGGTTCTAATTTGTGCTAACATAATTTAAAAAAAAAATTAAAAAAATCAGATTGCATGAATCAGGTTTGTTAGCCCTAGAAAGCTGTAACTGTTGATGTGTACAGCCTTAGCTTTAACCTTATTGATTGCAGCCTGGAGATGTTTAGCCCTTGCTTGAAATGTAAAATACCACAGATGGATGCTGTTGATGACCAAGATACATGTCAAAACAATTTCTGTTGATGTTTGATTTTTTCCAAAGGAGTAAAGTCCACCTAAATTGTTTTCTAGTGTGGTGGTGTAACCCCAGCCAGCAGCTAGGCCCACTCAGCCCCTTGGGCAGTTCTCCTTCTTCCTCCCAAGAAGGGCAGGGAGAAGTGGGAGAATAGGAGGGGAAAGAGAAGGAAAAAACGCACCTTTCGTGGGCTGAGATAAAGACAGTTTAATGGAACAATGGCAAAAAAGGAAAACAACAAAAATAATAATAGTAAAACAAATATACAAGGTAAAATAATACAACATAAGTCACTCTCACCACCCCATGAATTGGTCACTCAGCCTGAATTCCCACCCTACCCCTAGCCAACCCCCATTTATATACTGAGCATGAATACAGAGTATTCCACTGGCCATTCCATTGTTGTGTCTATGCTCCTTCTCAGCTTCTATGGGAAGCTGAAAAAAGTCCTTGAGTAGTACAAACATCACCTGGCAGCAGCTAAAACATTCCATTCCTTCCAAAATTGAAACACAGAAGCCACTAGAGAGAAAACTAACTTTACGTTAGCTGAAAACAGGACAACTAGTAATAAAGTTCTGGCATTTGCAGATTGCTTTTTGCATGTACAGAAAGCAATTCTGCCATCATTTTCCTATTAATTTCATTGAGAAACTAGTAAGTGTGGTCTACAGCAGGCTTCCTTACGTGCTTCTCCTTGCAGCACCAGGACACCATTTCCATTTAGTGTGGAATTCTCTATGTGCCTGTGTCTCTCTGGGCTGTAACTTAAAAAACAAGATACAAGTTAGTAGCTGTATCTCAGGAGCTTATTGTATTTATTTCTTTATGTTCTTTTCAGTGGAAACACTGGCTTACCTGCAGCAGCATTGCGTGAAATAGCTCTAGAAGTATGTTATGTAGATGCCCACATACCCAAGAGCTGGGTCACTGAGGAACATCAAAACCACCAACAGGTGGGTTGCGCTGCTGAGACTGCAGTGGTTCCTCAAGCAGACCTGAAAAGGACTGTCATGGTTTAACCCCAGCCAGCAGCTCAGGTCATGCAGCCATTTCCTTGCTCCCCCCAAGCTGCAGTGGGGGAGAGAATCAGAAAAGTAAGAGTGAGAAAAAACTTGTGGATTGAGATAGTTTAAGAGGTAGAGCAAAAGCCATGCATGGAAGCAAGGCAAATCAAGAAATTAATTAATTCACTGCTTCCCATGGGCACTCAGGTGTTCAACCACCTCCAGGAGAGCAGGGCTCCATCATGTGTAATGGTTGCTTGGGAAAACAAATGCTGTAACTCAAAGCATGTGTGTGTGTCCCCTTTATTCTCCTCACAGCTTTATATACTGAGCAGGATGTCATATGATCTGGAACATCCTTTTAGTAAGTTAGGGTCAGCTGTCCCACTGGTGTCACCTCCCAACTTCTTGTGTTCTCCTAGCCTGCTCAGTGGTGGGGTGGGGTGAGAAACAGAAAAGGCCTTGACCAGTAACAAAAACAATTAGTGCACTATCATCACTGTTTCTCATCCCAAATTCAAAACATGGTGCTACATCAGCTGCCAGCAAGAAAGTTAACTCCATCCTAGCTGAAACCATGACAACTATTAAAATTAATCTGGACACAAATGGTTGAGTATATTTGCATCTTTTCTACTTCTGTGATAGAAGTTGTGTGTATTGACTTAGAATGTCCTCTGTGCATAACTACCCCAAATAAATAGCAGAACAAATAGAGCAGAGACAAAGTTAACTGAGAATGAGTGATTATTATATAAAATACTATAGAAAATTACAACAGAACTCTCTTACAGTTAGCTAACTGTTATTATATATTCAAGCCATTGCTTAAAATGACTGCAGTGCAATATAACACATTAAAGGAAAGTTTCCATTTAAGAAAATGGACCTGTAAATGAAACGCAAATCATGCTGCCAGTATTTGATTATTACTGGATTGCTACTATGTGATTAAATTTAAAACTTGTCCTTGTTTATCAACAATATTGTGTCTCAAATAAAATGCAACAAGTTTTAAGAAAAATAGTATGCCTTTAATAATGTCCCCATTTGACACCCTCAATATCATGTATTCCCCATATATTGTCAATATTGATCAAGGGTCTCTTTCAACACTTGCTCATTGGCTTCTCAAATGGATTTGACATTTTGAGGTCTCATTGTAAGCTATGTATTAACAGTACAAAGAAGGAGCCACGCATACTGCAGGGCCTTGGAAAACATAAAACAATGCTCTTAGCTTTTATCTTTGGATGAAATAGGCTCCTTGATAGCAGATGACAGAGCAGGGAACAGGGCTCATCGTTCCCCATAATGAACCTGCATTCTCCAGATGTGCCCTGCTGTTGGGAGCATCTGATTGCCTGAGATTTCCAAGTCCAGCAATCAGACTCCAGGAGGACAGTCTGCTTACAAAGCAGGCACTTTGAAAAACTATGGCGATAGTAAAAATAAGTAAATCACGTGCACAATGCTGCATCGTGTATGTATATTGGATCTATGCTATCTGATCCAGATAATGGTACTTATAATTTTGCCTTATTACACTTATCTTTTCTTCAATACTGAATGTGTGTTTTTTAAAAAAACCAACTTTCTAAAATATCTTTAACTAGGATGGAGATATGTTAAAATACTTCAGATCAAAATATTGAATAAATAAAATACTTTATACTCAGCAACCTCTTCAAAGAAACTGCACTTACCTGGGTAACTCAGTAGGAGAGCAGTTTTCCTGTATTAGAGCTGCTTTCCCAGCTAATGTCTGATTGGAGGAGCAAATTTCTTTACCAAGTCGCTCTCTCTCTAAAAGATTTAATTAAATTTTTATGTCTGAATTTATAAACCATTAAATTATATCGAAAATTCATGCACATTAAACTGTTCCCTGTAATTGTAAAACATTGCAGCTGTAAAATATTTATTATTAGATATTATTAATTTTTTTGTAAACTGCAATTTCTCTGATTGTTTCAGGAGTACTTAACATCCTTACTTTGCTGTTAAAGATTCATTAAAGAGTCTTTAAAAAAATAATCCATTTTTTTTCTGAAGTGCAATAAATGAGATACAAAATTTGTCTTCATCACTGATCACAGGATGGCAAGCCTCGATTTTAAAACTTCTGCAATCGCAGACCACAAGATGGCAATCTTGGACTGAAAGTCCCTCCACAAATTATTCTGATAAAAACTGTCCTGCTGCTTTTTCCAACTTTGGGAGCAGGCTTGAAGCAAGGAGTGCAGTGCTCATGGCTGGAGCTGTGCTGCAAGCAACCCGAGGCATTTTCAGATGGAGCACAGTACCCTCAAAATTGGCAGCTCAAGTAATGCAAAAACATCTTTTGTTCTAACCAGTTTCCAGTGATACTCTGGATCAAGCAGCCAGTTTTGAAACAAACTGGAAATATAGAGGCTGTTTAGTAGTATGAATACTTTTTAGTGGCTTCTGTACTTTTAATGCAAACAAAAGCCTCAAAGAAACAATATAGTGTGCATTAACAGCTGGATGTAGATGTTTCCTTGTCCCTGCCACAGCATTAAATCACTGACAATCTTTTAAAAAACCATATATCCTCTCAGCAAGTTATAATTTTGGCAGTACTGTTGCTTCTTTTTACATGTGGTCTTTGTCTCTCAGGAAAGCTTAGGAGAGATCCATGTGGACAGAAGTTACTTGCAGCCTTCCATCATGTACATTTCCACTTGTTCAGCTGTGCTTCAAGATCAGACTCCATGGGGCTTTGAACAACCTGGTCTAGTGGAAGGTGTCCCTGCTCCAACCCCTGCAGAGGGGTTGGAACTAGATGGTCTTTAAGGTCCCTTCCAACCCAAATCATTCTATGATTCTATGACTGATTCTTCAAAGATACAAGTGACCTGACAAATTACTGCCTGGGTGGTGAGCAGCCCTTATTCTGGTCTCATGGGTATGGCTGAAGAGTAGGCAGATGCACCACTTCAGATACATAATGGGCTTCACAAACAAGAAATACAGAGATTTCTATACTGCAGACTGCTGCATCACTCAAACATCTCTGCATTGGGTGCAGCTCTGCAGCATGAACAGCATCACAGTTGTCCACAGCTGTTAGGTACCTAATACTTTTACGAATGATGACACATGGATTGAAGTGTCTAAATCACACCAAAGTTTCACATAGTATAAAATTCTGGACTAACCAGAATCATAAAAGCTTGCCGTAAAGCTCTGCTGACCTAAGGTAAAACCATCAGTATTAGCAAGGCACCACAGCTGTAGCATCTCAGCTTTGTAAACGAGCATGGCTCCATTGAATTCAATATAATCACCGTGGTGCACACCCTGGAGTAAGTTACTTTATGCCAATTTTAAGATTAGGCTATTTAACATGGTGTAATTGGTAGTGTAGTCCAAGGGGATAGTTCAGTCCTCCTGCAAATGATTTCACAAATGCAGCAAGAGGCCCTGAGAAGGTGTTTGGAGGAGGCCATACAGAGCATGAGTGTCACAGCTATGCATCAGCCCTGGAGTTATGTTTGTCTAGTTGTTTCCTCCAGCTTAAAATATGATTTCAAAACCTGTAAAATGAGAAACTCTCATTCACTAGCCTTAGTGAAAAAAAATGACTTTGTTTTGTAGTTTATCTGCATTCCTTTGTTGAGCAAGCTGTACCTACTCAGTACTGTTCAGAGCATCTCAATTTGCAAAGGCTTGAATTTGAGATATGGAATTTGTGAAATCCCAGAATGAAGTATGAAAATTATATTAGCTGAGAGAACTCCAACAGAAATAAGATGAGCCACTTTCTCTTTTCTTGATTTGGATTTTATTTATATTTTCTAGAGTTACCGAAGGCTTCTCGGGATCAAAATGTGGTGCTACTACCTTTCTTTAATGCATAAAGTATACAGAAACCATCGTGATTTCTTTCTCACCAGCCTTAGTTAAAAGAATAAAGACTGGTGGGGATGAAAAGGAAGAAACCCAGCCTGTTCATCCATGTCTTTCAGAAAAGGGGACAAAACCTAAGCTAGTCCCAGAGAACTGTATTTGCTGAGACTTTCCTAGTCCCAGAGAACTGTATTTGCTGGGACTTTCCTCTCACTCTGTGCTCATCGTGCTAATCCTGCTAATGGACAGGAGCTCGTCTGGGCAGTTTAGTCTCAGCTTTGTCCAGAAAATAGCGGTGCAGGCAGCCTGGGAGGAGGCAATGCTATCACATAGCTATAGGAAATTGCCATCAGCCTGACCCCCTTTGATGTTACTGCTTTCCTGGTTTCTCCTCCTTTCAAGTTTTTGATCTACGTTAGTCTTACTCAGAGGTATGAGACTGTATTTCCTTGAGCTCTACCACTTTTTGATATCACATTTCTAATTTCTCTAGATACCTTTGTTTTATTTCTCAAACTTCCTTCTATTAGCACCATGTTTTACTCCTACTTTCCAGATCTGACAGTGAAAATTTTAAACAAAACTGGATCTTCAGTACTTTTGCCCACAAATCAAAACTTTGATATTTATCATTGATGTGTAGTTATGGCTATTCAGATAGTTACCACTTTGTATGATCGTCTTTATTACAATTCCAATTGAAATTAATTTTGGAGATATTAAGGTTTTATGAAACATTACACAAAGTGTTTTAATAAATCTATCTCACCTCTATTCATCACCTGCAATATTTTTTTTTATTATGTACGTATAAGAAAAATCGTATTTTTTACATTTCAGGTAGTATTTCTGGGAAAAAAAAAGAGCTTACCAGAATTCAGTATTACTGAGTTATCATGTGTTTCACTGACGGAGTTGATTGTGAAATGAATTTAGAATAGCCTACAATAATTCTCCCTTAGTTATTCTCCTGCTTATTAAAGAAAGATTTGATTCACAAAGACTGGTAGGAAGGTTAAGGATGATCCTCACAACTGTGTATAAATCTCCTAGAAGAGGTAATCTAAACACTAAGAAGACCTACCCATGTAATTTCTCATTTTATCTCTATTGCCAGCAAAACCACAACACATCTAACATTGTAGAAAGGAGACAGAAAAATTAATGGTCTTGTCTAAGTCTTGTTATATAATGGCGAGCTCTTCAGTAGCTTTTAATAAGAGAGAGATCAGATCTTGAGAATGTAAAAAGTTGACAGTTGTTTGTGTTAATTGCTTTTATTCTTAAAATGTCCCAACAGGAGCTCTTTTTTATAGTCCAAACTGCCTGAAGAAGCACTATAGTGTGTATATACGAGCCAAGTTTCTTCTTTTCTTTTACATTTCTGATAACCTTGTGTGCACTGCTAGTCTGTATTTCTACATGTAAAGCTGTATTATTTGATGAATAATTAAATGGAGAATATCTCTCTGCAGTAAACACATGCATGGTCAATACAATCTTTTTCTTTATTACATATACTAAGCAGCATAAGAAAAAAAATAAAATACAAATGCATTAAGAGAGAAATAACTTCAGAGGGCATGAACTTTCTAAATGACTCTTTGGATTTGTGAGAAAAAAGCTTTTCTAAGATTAATTACTATATAAAACCCCATTGTATTGCCAACTGAGATTTGTGTAACAACAGCATGGAAACCTTTGTTCTTATAAACACAAACTGTAATACCACTTCACTTTACTTTGAGGGAAGCAGAGTTGGATGCAGCTGGATGTTCATATTGCACTGCTGCTCCAAAGCATCTCTTGCAGTTCTTCCCAATGGGACACTGATTCACACTCTTAGGCAGTGGGGTTTCACTACACAAGGAGGAAGGGGCCAGGGAAAGATCACTGAATAATCTATTTTTTTTTCCTCTCAAAGCCTATTGCTTTTGTCTTCACAAAGTAAAACAAGGCAAAAAATGGTGATAAGCGATTAGCTGTGTCCAAAGGCCCCTCTGGTGCACAGCTCATTGATGTTTAGTGTTGCTGAAATGGAGTGCTTGGTAAGGAGGGGGCAGCTGCCCATATGTGTGCCCCCACTGTGACTCGCAGCTAGGGCAATGGCTGAGCTCACAAGGAACCTGCACCAGAGCTGTCCTTAGTGCAAATTCAGCAAGTTCACCCTTCCTGCAGCTCAGCTCATCCCGCAGAACTGAACTACCCCTGCAGAAGGAGTTTCCTTACTCAGGTTTGGTGGTTTTGTTTCTAATAGTGTGTAAAACTCCAGAGAGTGTAAATGTTGGTATCATCCAATATGTTCACCATATGGAAATGGTGGAGTGGCTCCCTTTCAGGGCTATGGCTGAGTCAGGATCCAATAACAGAATCTTATCAAAGAGAGAGGGTAGAAGCTGGTACTCCTTTTAATCCCAAGCAGCATGGGAGCTGCTCCTGGGCCATGGGCTCCTGACACACCAGAGATGGCAGGTGTTAGCTCATACCAATGTTTGCCCCAGAGGGTAGGTGCTCTTCTGTCTTGAGAAGTGACTATGGTTGGTCAGTCATGCAACGCCTCTCCTGTCTCATACATCAGGGTTCTATCGACCTCCTGTCACTGGCATTGCTAGTCCTTCAAAACAGGGCTCAGGCTCATTAGTGGGGCAGCTTGTTCAGCTCCTGCCCCAGTTGTGGCTGCTTTTGGAGGAAGTTATGAATTATTGACAAGGTCTCATGAACGTTTATTTCTTGTTAGAAATAGAGGCCATTGATATACTTTCCAATTAAAAGCTGATTCTCTTTCCCCTGTCAGAAATGCTTCTTGCCAACTGCTAGTATCATGCCTAGTTAAATAATCTGTGAGGATTCATTATATTATTTACACTGGAATAACTCGTATTACTTTCATACAAATTTGGCTAATCAGTTGTTGCTATGATATTGCACCGGGTTACATAGCCTGGAGAACTGCATGCGGTTTTGGAGCTAGTGTTTCTCTTTCCAAATCAGAGCCTGTCACTACGATCACCCTGAAAGGACAAGCATTGATTAGTTTTCTCCGAGGCATCAGCTCATTACATGATGATACAGTCTAATAGGTAGATGAATAGAGTCTGAGGTTTTACTTGAGGCCTTTGGGAACCTTAATGCTCCCTGCTGCTTCTGAACCCTAACTCTTGGCTCATTTTCCAAAGCAGCTCACCCCGATTCATCCAAACCCTTGCATCAGTTTCTGCATTTGTGAAATGTGACTAACAGCTCCATTGCCAGTCTCAAAAGAGGAAATATGATGAACAGTATCCCAAAATATTACCAGTTTGTTTTTAATGTTCAGAGTTTTTGTGTATTTTTTGTGTCTTTTTTTTTCTTTTTTAATTTACTGTGTAGATTTCTTATGCCATTAAAGTATTAGTAACACATTTTTGTGTTCTTTACTGTAGCTCTAAAGACTAGAACCTTCCTTGAAAATAAGACATCAAGACTGGATATTTTCATATATTCACAATACTGTAGTAGTAAGTGCTCAAAAAATAGTCTAGCAATTATCAGAAGAAAATAGCCTACAAAGGTACCTGAGACATAGCCTGGAAGAATGAAATTAATTATTATCTATAGAAAAATTAGCAAGGTGTCAGTCATGATAATTTTAGTTTGGCTCCCAGAGAATCTAAAACGTACCATTTACATATAATATGGATATACTTACTTTAGTGTTTCTAATATTTCAGGCAGCCTAGAATGAACTGAAAAAAATTTCTCCTAAGGGGTAGAGAGTCTGCTGTGGCAAAAGTTATTCAACTGGTTTCAATAACATAATTCTGTTGGCTTCAGCAGAGTCTTTAGATTGATTCTGGCTTGGGATCAGGCCCAAAATGAAGAGGATTTGTCCCAAATTAATCTGCTCTTTCAGATACTCTGTTTCTGAGATCTTCGCTTTCCCCAGTGAAGGTCAGGGCAGAAGGAGGTAAAACACTGGCATGATTAATATTCCCCACATCTGTCTGGAGCTGAATGCCTAGTGCAGAAAGCCAGCTGATCAGAGGGCATTGGTAAAGAAGGTGATACCTTCATATCGCTAAAAGCACAAAGACACTAGTAAGCAAACTTTTTGGTTGTAAAGAATAAGGTCCAGGTTTCAGTCTGGCATATCAAATTGTTCGAGTTGCACCTTATTCAAAGATAGAGGGAAATTGGTATGAAGCAGATTTTTTTCAGTCACAATGAAATGTTGCTTTGTTTCAACAAGGGAAAACCTCACAACACATTATGAGTTTGTTTAGTAAAAGAATTAAAATTTGTGGGTTTTTTTTAAAGAAAATCTTTAGCATGGAAGGATTTTCAGCATTAAGAGGTAGTACTGTTATATAGTTCTACAGAAACGGTAGGAAAATGACCTGTCAGAATTATGTTCAGAATCCAAATTTATATGGCTTATGGGCAAAGAAAGAAACAGGTTGCATGGGACAGGGAATAAGTTTGCATACCATTTGTGGGACTCAACAGCAAAGGAAATGTTCTGCAGTGGCCTTGGAAATGCCAAGACGCCATAGTACAGAGAAAGTCTCTTTCTGTTTTTTTTTTTTTTTTTTTTTTTTCTGATGAAAGCTGCCTTTATTTCAGTCCATGTACACACTGAGAACTCCACTGCCTCTGAACAGCTAATGGTGTGTTGAGAGATGGGAGTCACCTCTCTTAGATGCTTCTTAGGTATGTATTTCTTTCAGTGAAGTTTTTTTTGAGAAATAAAAGAACCATCCTACATTTTTTATTTAACAAAGAAAATGTTAAATATTTGAAGCAGAATATAAAATGCTATAAATAGACACAAAATGTGAAGAACTTACTCAATATTAGCCTTTCTGTTATACTTTTTTTTCTCTCTATTTCATAAGCTAACCAGGTAATCATCTTGATCAAAATGTCAGAATTTCTGTAGAATGGAAAGTTTCCAGTTCATGTGAGTGGCAGTTATTTTGCATTTTAAGATATCAGGAAAAGGGAAATTTGACCTAGGAAGCCTGGAGAAGATTTGTAGTTCATTTGGTGCCAGTTTCTCTTCTTCCTTGTCTGACTGGGAGAAAGTTTAAGCCTGATATGCAGAATGAAGCATTTTTGTAGGAAAGAATATTTACTAAAAAGCCATACTTTTCCAGCTAAGGTCACTGCTGCTAAACTCACTGCATAAAACATATTAATAATATTTTGATTTGCTCTTTTCACAGAATCTCAAAGCAGAGGTCATTATGTTTTGAAAACAGGAGTAGACATGGTCTTTGGTGTAAGCCAGTGCTTTTGCACACTGGAGGCTGGTGACAGAAGACTGTTATGGGTTTCCTAAAGAATAATGACTTGTGTTCCCATTAGACTGAGAGAGGACAGGACCAGGGCTTATGGCGTTCCATCACTGACAAACCTCACGCCTCAAATGTCATCAGTGACAGTCCTCACTCCTCCAAACCCTCCTGCATTACCAGCATGAAAAGATAAAAGAAAGAGCCTTAGCCTGAAGTCATTTAAGTCAGGTAGAAGGACAGAAGCTTGATCATTTCCCCAAAATCTTTGGGCACAAAGTATCTTGTGATGTAAATTATAGGACTCAAGGTACCAATAAAAGCCAGTTGTGACTATGGTGAGCAAATAGTATTTAATTAAATATTTGGAAAAACAAAATATATATAAGGAATATTGCTCTGAAATACTATATCTTCACATCCCAGTTGCTTGAGAGACATTTCCCAGCTGCTAGATGTGTATTCCTGATTTTGAGTTCACTTTAAAGCAAAAAAACAATGTACAGGGATACTGTTAAATAACGCATCACTGAAATTCAGTAAATGGTTGTTTAGAGGCTGACTCAAGCTGTAAGAAATACACTATTTTTTTTTTAATGATTGGGCATATATTAATGACTTTGGTCATGTTATGAGCCATTTTGAAATGTAAAACACCAAAGTTAATTTAAGGAAATACTTAGGGTTGTAATTGTATATCCTCTTTATAACAGCATCAGCTGTTAACCTGGGATTTCAGTCCCAAAGCTTACCAGACCTATTTATATGTTTACTTACCCCAAGGTACTAGCTGTGAAAATCCTTGAAAAGGCACCATCATTAGCAACCAATTAAAGAGAAAACTCATGCTAATAAATCCAGGAGTTGATTTTTAATGCTAGGAAAAGGAAAAATAGTTAATGACTGTATTTCTGGAAACCTTTTGATGTTTGTGATAATTAGTTCAGTCCAGCTACTAAATTAAGGGCAGTTTAAGTATGATACAGGCATTTGAAGGTTGCTGTATTCAGAAAAGACCTTCTACAATCCTCATCAGTGAATGACATCTTATCAAACACTCAGATTTAGTCAAAGAATTTCAGCAATGGAAAATCTACTCAAGGATTCTATTTGTATTTTGGATGCTTTTTGTAAATCTTAGATGAGGAAAACAAGCTAAAATATTTGAAATGGCAGCTGCGTAACTGCAGAAAGCTATAGTTCCTACATTCAAGATCATTGTTATCATCGGTGCAGTCCCCTGAAGATTCTAGAGTACTTCATTCTTTAACATAATAACGAGTTCATGACTTATTTCAACCAGAATATATTTTTGAAACATTCTAGTACTGTGCAAACACCTCTCTGAGCTAAATGACTTCACGTGTCTGATGGTAGTTTCAGAGGGAAAAAAAAAAAATTTTTGAATATTCTAGAGTAGCTTTTGATCTTTTCTCAGAGCAGTTCATAGGGACAAAATTCACTGTTATGTAAGTTCCTAAGAGTTTGTTGAGATGGAGGTGATTTGGTGGAGTACAAACAAACTGTATCAAGAGGGTACAGTGTTCTCCAGTCCCTGTCTGGTCTGTGAAAAGTTGCTTTATTTTTTATTTACTTCTCCTTGTCCCTGTTTCAGCCATTGGTCAAGGAGGCTTGAAGAAGTCTAAAGCCATCTTTGTCCCACCTTTTTCAGTGAAGATCAGGGACAACTTTTATAATCTATTGTAAACCTAACACCCTTCCACCTGAAACACCTATGCACAAGAGATGTAAGTATAAAAAATGAGACTTTTTCAAAAAATAAATATATATATATATACACTATTTTTGTTAGAAATTAGTATTTTCGTCTTTGTGGGTACATGGGAAATTCAGTTGCTTTCCATCCTCTGTATGTACTCCCAGAGCATTCAGCAGGTCTTTTATATTTTGCCTCTCCTCTCCTCTCCTCTCCTCTCCTCGCAGACCCACTACTGATACCTTTTAACCTCTACAGATGAGATTCCTTTGGGATCTACATAATACAGTCCCTAAAACACTGTTAAAAGCACATACAACTGGATGGCCTGTGTCAAAATATAAAGTGGTGTAAATACCATCACTACTGCAAGGCATTATAATAAGGAAAACTGCACGAATTTTGGTTATGCCTTTGTCAGAATATGTCATGGTGTATTTTTGATCTGAGAAACAAGACTGAGCTAAAACATCCTCCTGACCTTGTAGCAAGCTAAACAAATCAAAGGGAAGAAAATGTGAAAAATACAACATTTCAATTAATAAGTATACCTCTCTGTGGTCATGGAAAAAATGACAAAAACATCTGAAGATGCTTAGATAAATGTCAAGAAAATTCTGCTCAGCTGTGTTTGTGCTTAACCCTGAACAAAGGCGGCTGCTGCTCCCAGTCCGCAGCCGTAGCCAGCGTAAATCACATCATCTGAGAGACCCTACAGAAATCTCTGGCTGACAACAAGCTGTAATCACCTGCTGAGGTTGCTGAGTCACATTCTGAAGTTAAGATCTGGGGCAACTCATTTAACCTGTCCATGCCTCTGTTTTCAAATCTAGATATGAGCAAATAGCACATTCCTCCAACCACTGGGCTCGTGTGATGAGTTGTGCCAGGTGTTCCTGCCCAGGCGCCTGCAGCGGGGGCTGCAGGTTAGCCTTTGTGAGGAGAAGCTGGAGCTAGCCTGTGCTGGACACAGGTGGTTCCAGATGGTTCCATCCAGCTCTGACTGACCCACCCTCAGGGCATGGCTGAGCCCCTCGGCCGAGATCGGGTAAAACACTGCATGGCAGTGAGGAGTGAGAGCAGAAGTGTGAGAAACAGCCCTGTGACACCAAAGTGGAGAAGGGGGAGATGAGGAGGTGCTATAGGTGCCAGCATAGGAAGGTGCCTGCAGCCCTTAGCGAGCTCATGCTGGAGCAGATTTATCCTGAAGGACTGTAAGCCGTGGAAGCACCCAAACTGGAGCAGGGGAGAAGTGCAAAGAGGAAGGGTCAGCAGAGAAAAGCTTTTATGGACTGACCACAACATCCCATTCTCCATAGCCTTGCACCTCTCAAGGGCTGGGAGTGAGTAAAAGGGCTGGCAATGAAGAAGTGAAATTAAGTCTGGGAAAAAGTGCTTGGAGATGGTAGAAAGGTGTTGTTTTAATTTTTCTTTGGTTTTTACTATCCAAATCTATTTTGATTGGCAATAAACAAAATGAACTTTCCCCAAAGTGTCCCCAAATGTTTTGGCCACGATAGTAACTGGTAAGGGATCTCCTTGTCTTTATTTTGACCCATGAGCTTTTTAATCTTTTTTTCTCCCTCAGATGAAGGGGAGTGAGAGATGGGTGTCTGGCAGCCCCCCAAGGTCAATCCACCACAACAATGCATTAGAGGCTGCTGTAATTACAGGACTGTGGATTCACATACATACAGCAATATCAGGGCTGCATGTCATCCACCACACAGAGGAAAATTTCTGTGGTTGTTCTTCTTTTATGTGAATAAGGAGACATCTGTTATGTGAATCAGTACTGATTTAGGGATATTCCCCTGTGGGACGGTGTGTGTTGACATAGCATATTTACTATGCCTGGGGAGGCACTACACAATAGTGTTGTGGTGGAGCACAAGCCAGGGAGACAGTCCTGTGTTTGGTGTGCTAGATTAGCTTCCTGACATAGAAGGATGTTACAAATAATACCACCTCCCTTGCATGGGGCTGATGAGGCTTGACGCTGAGGCACAGAAGTTTGAATATTATCCAGAAAGGGATCAGTCTCCTGCATCAAAATTCTGCAACTAAACCTCAAGGACAAATTATCAGACCAACTGAGCATAAACATAGAGTGGAGACCAAATATGAGAATTAGATTTCCCTTTTACGATAAGACAGTACTTGGCATAAGCAGCAGAACAGCACAGCACAAGACAGTAATCATTTTTTGAAGAAAAGGGGGTCCCTGCACATTTCTGTGGTGTTTGCGGGATCCTGCATATACTACTCAAAAGTGAGCCCACCTATGCTGGTGGTTAGTTATTTTTGCTGCCAAAGATTCCTGCTTGCGTTAATGTGCTGTGCTGCTTGTTTGTGGATAACCTTTCATAGACAGCTAAAGCTTTTTAGGTATTTATCGGGATAATTTAGTGAATTTTCTTCAGCTACAGATTCTTTAAGATATTTTTCAAGCCTTGGCATCTCAGTGATATTTTTCCAGATGAAATGCAATACATTTCTGATATGTTCCTTGTCACAAAGACATCTTTATTTTAGTTTACATACTTCTCAAGGTTCCTGGAAATTCATGTTACATAGCAATGATAAAATCACACTTAACATCTAATTAAATATTATTAAAATATTACGAGATTACAGCACCGCTATCAGTATGGGTTCAAATTTGCTTATTTGCAGGTTACAAAAGGCCATCAGCCATGCTGCCAGAGAAAACCACAAGAATGGTTGTCCTTTGTTATTTAAAGAGCCCAACTTCATTGTAAGTACAGATACCTGGTTTGGGTAAGACTTCTGGCAGGGTTGTGGGGATTGGAGGGATTCTGGGACCCAAAAGGGGGAGGAGTAGCTCTGTTATTTTGTAGCTGTCATGCAAGGGAGATGTCACTTACTCAGTCAGATGTAGTGCTGCCAAAATATAATTTCCTGCTTCCAGCCCTGAGCTGTTTTACCTGCATGTCACCTCACTGAAATGTGGCAGTCACTGCCAACACCAGGAAGCTACATGTTGGGCTGTGATATACAATGTAGATCTGCATCTTTCAAAGCCATTAAGGTCATGTATGTGCAAATCCAGAACTGAAAGATCTTTTTGTAAATTGCTGATATTTAATAAGGTATGTTTGAGATCCTCTCCTCAGTTGCTCAGTCATGCTGAAAATAATAATATTTATTGTACCAAACAATTGATTTTCTTATCTGAGAATGTTCTGTGGTGTTTTTTTTTTTTTTTAGTTAGGAAATGGTTGACATCTTAACAACAGATTTGTGGTACATTGCTAATGTCTATTGGAATTAAAAATGTAACACGAGCATGGGTAAATGTAATTCAGTAAAAAAAAAAGTGAAAAATAGATACTTGAATTGCATGTTTAGAGTACAAGACTGCATAGAAAATTTAGACAGAAGATTGCACAAACCAAATGAATCACCATATAGAAAAGAGATGGAGAGTATATAAGTCCTTTAGTCTGGAATTACAAAGTAAAAAAAAAAAGAAAATAAGAATGATATTATAAAGGGGATGAAATAGAAAGGACAAAACATGGAAATCAGAGAAGCAATCAAATAAATCACAATTGGAGGAATTGCGGGAGTGGTGAGAGAGAAAATAGACAATGGTAATAATAAGAAAACTGTGTGAGGAATAAATTGGTCTTATTAGATGATAAGTCTTTTTCTTAATTTCTGCCTCCTTTTGGTGGAGTGTTATGGATAAGCCTTTATTGAAATGGCCTGGCTGACTGTCTGGTTATTCCACAAAATCATGCATTGGGATTATTTCATCTTTATAGCTAGTAATTCCATAAAATGAAAAGTAAACCTTTATTTCATTAATCCCTTCTGCAATGTTCTCTTTTGCATATAGAGGCAATGGAAACAAACATCTTGAGAGCAAACTTTTGAAAGATATATTTATTGTTTGCCTTGTAGCCTTGTAGAGGGTACCTTTTATAGCTGAGGGTACCATTTCTGTGTTCAATAATTTAGCGATCACAGAATCATAGAATGGTTAGAGTTGGAAGGGACCTTAAATATCATCAAGTTCCAAACCCCCTGCTATGGGATGCCTCCCACTACACGAGGTTGCTCAAAACCCCATCTGGCCTGGCCTTATGGTGTATGTATGCAGCAAACATGGTGGTCAGCTAGTCACCAAACTATACCAGAAGTATCTAATTCAGTTAAGAATGAGGGATGAATTGGATTGCTTTCCAGGGGTTCATCGTGTGCTCCATGGACTTCATATGCACATCAGTTCAACTCATGATGAATTTTAGGCATATTTCACTAAAATTTTTCTGTCCTGTGTCAAGGAGAACTAATTCCTGAAAACATTTATACTTGTGGTTACTCCTTTAAAACATAAATTTACTGAAAAAGTCTTAAAGTTTTATATATTTTTAGTAAGAAATTGATGTTAGAAAGCAGGGATGGCAGAATACGAGGCCTTTCACCCGCTTTGAATGATGGATCTAGGCATGGCAGTGACTAAGTGACACTCTCATATGTCTGGTTTGGTTTGCTGTGCTGAGCAGGATGCAGAGTTTCAGATGAGAATGCAGGAGGAAAGTTTATAAAAACAATGTTAATAGAACTCAGCTCACTTTTAAATCTCTGCTTTTCAGTTCTAAAGCAGCATCTGAATCTAATGGTAAAAAATCATCTTCTTTTCCCCCTTTTGGCATTAGTAAATTGCCAAATGTATTTTACAAAGAATAAAATAAATGAGATTTCTTGATGTGCATGAATAATTCTGGGTAAGACTGCATAGATCCAGATGCCCTGAATGCTGTGAGCAAGGCTTGAAGGGATAAAACACAATACCCACCTCCTTATTAAACAGTTATTTTCGTATTCTTTTAGAAAGAACAATCACCTTATGTGAATTCACTCTAGCTCAGTCAGAAAGGAGTGACTCTCTGTCATCACAATTTGGTAAAAGAAAGATCCTGAAGTATCAGTGCCCGAATGGGCTGAGCGAAAGGATGATGTGACATGTACACACATGAATGCCTTCCCCTGATACCGAAGAAATCTGTCACCTGGATGTTTTGTGTGTAGGTCAGCTCTCAAAACAGAAGCTGAGATTTCTGGCTCTATAGAAACATTCTCTGTAATGACCTCCTGTTATTTTCCTGTTTCTTTTATTGAGTTTATTCACTGTGGAGACTTACGAGCCTTCGGATCTTATATTTGCATTGTATAGATGCTCTCAATAATTATTTTTTTATACATCTGTGGACCTTCTCTTATAAGGGTAGTCTGGCTTGTCATTTTTTCATTAATGATTCCTCTTCTCATAACTCAGATAAAAATCTTTTTGAACTGTAAGCCTATTGTACAAATACTCTGTAAAGATTCTACATAAAATGAAAACAATAACTGAATAAAAAAAAGGAGAACTAAAGATTTTGAACTCTCAAAGCAAAGAAACTTTCTCTTAGAAAAACAGAACTGGCTATCTACCTACCTCCACTTAGAGATACAAAAATCCTTTAGTGGTTCTGTAGTTAAGGGACATTCTCCAGAAAATTATTAACTATTTCATCTTCTACCTGGAGTGGAAATTCCTGGTAGCAACACCATGCAAAAGTTGTCCATATGGGCAAGGTTTTGCCTTATTGAGGAGTGTCTCATCAGACATTAGAAATCAGTCCTGAGACTTTATTTGCTTTTGGAGGGACTCTAAGCTCTAGAAATGCAAATTAATGTGATTTTCCTAGAGGACTGAAATCCAAGATACTCTGAAATGGGATTTGAAACCTTGCTTGCAAACCAGCTTTCTCTCTATCTTTAATGTACTGTTATATTGAGTAAAACAGGTCCATGAATTACAGGGGGATGAAAAATTATCAGTCCCCTGGATCATGTGGATTTTACTGTTTAGTATATTGTAATTGGTGAAAGCGATATACACCTGTTAAATTGGTATGTTAATTTCTCTCCATCACTCTTTCTGTGTTAATTTAACAACTGGGACCATGAAGAGATAGTCAGGGAGATAAGGAATGCAGCAGGGAGGAGGAGTTCTCCCTGCTCACAAGGGAGAGAGTGTGTTGCAGTAAAGGTGACTAGTCTATGAAGGTTTGGACAGATTTGCTGGAGCAGGCAGCAGGGCTCAGACAGCATTAATGAGACTGTTTATTAGTACCGGATGAACAATTCTGCAACTCACTTGACAAATACCAAGCAAAAAACACCACAGGGGAGCATCCCACTGCCTTTAGCAACTCCGTGATCTGTGGAATAAAATAATTACTGAAGAAAAACAATCTATTTTCCATCTATTGAGTTTCCTCTAACATATGAAACGGCTTCTATCAGAATTTAAAATCTAGGCTAACCCTGCATGAGCTCAGGAGCTTTGTTTAAAAATCAGAAGTCTGTGGTTAAAATAGCAGCATAAAACAGAAATGTTGTGACTGACTTAATAACCCATGTATGCTGTACTGCATCTATTTCATTTCTGTTTTTTTTTAAGTTCTTTGTTTTGATTCTTAAAATCAAAAATGTTACCTTAGCTACTGCACATCATTGGATTTTCTTACTACTGTAAATTGTTTTGTTTTCCACAACTGTCTACCATTCCTGCATGTTGCAGTGTTTGAATCTGTTTGAAATGGATGTTTGTCAGATAACTTCAGGGTGCTCAAATGCTTATTGGGGCAACGTTTTTTCCCCCCTTCTTTCTTTTTGAATACATTCCCTGGGATCTGACTGAGCTAAGCTTTGTCTGTAACAAATACACTTTTTGATATGTATACACATAGACTTCTATATACGTGAAAGATGTGTATGTGCACATATACTTATGCTCACGCACATTTTCTTTCTTTCTCTTTCCATCCTTCCATCCATTCATCCATCCACCCACTGATTCACTCATCCATTTTGAGAGCAGTTTCTTATAGTACTGGAAAAGCAATAGACTGCACAGATTTCAGCTTTTATTTTTTCTTGTCAGTGATCCATGATCATTAGAAAAGTAAACATGAAAGTTTGGTTCTACATCTTTTTCGACTAAGACTGTGAAAACTGACCGGAACGGAAATGATTTGGTTAATCACTATGTCATTTATATTTTGTAATTGTTCCCAGAGATGTTGTTTCTTCAACTGGTTGCTAAAGCATTTCTATGATTTCTCAGGTTATTTGTACTCAGAACAGAACATCAAGATTATCAGTTAAGTAATACCATTTTTGAGTCAGATGTGTCTTTGCCACATTCTTTATCCTGCTTTATGCTTTCTTTTTTGTGATGACCAAAGGATTTTCTGTTTATCTTAACTCCATCTTCACGGGCATCAACTGTCATTGATATGGCAAATTCTGAGTGGATTCCTCCCTTTCCTCTAGTTCACCCGGCTGCATCTTTCCTTCATCATGCAACTGAACAGCTATCTCCTAACTCAGCAGAAAAGTTGGAGCACACATCTGTACTCACACACTGTTGTCCTTCTACCGCCTTCAAAGACTCTTTTGTCATTCTTGTTTTCTCATTTGATTGCTGCAGGGACACATCAGATCATACTGGATAGACTTGAGTTTTACGGTTTTGAATTTAAAGTGTTTGCTACACCAAAACTTTCATTGCTCTCCAAGGTTTATCTTGCCTGACTCTCAGATGTGTTGCAGAAATTAGACATCTTTCTGCAGAAAAGCTGTTATGACTGCTGACAACCAAACTGTATCTAGAAGGAATTCTGTCCCTAGGGCCAGATCTTTAGATGAATAGGAATGGTTCAGTGACAGCATCTGTGTGGGTACATGTAAGCCGTCTAGTTGGAAAGCTTTTGCTTATCTGGTTCGACATAAAGCAATACCATGTAGTAACTGCAGAAAGCTGGAACACCTGTTTAAATAAACTCTTGGTTTTGGTGGTTTAAATAAACTCTTGGTCTTTCTACAGAGTTAAGACCTAAGGACTAATTGAGAGGTAACTCAAGTCAGTAGAAGGTCTCCTAATGCTTTTAATAGGCCTTAGACCAGTACTTTAGATTAATTTACATTTACATTGTAAATTAAATTACCTAAAAACCAAGAAACATTCATGAGAGAGGAATAAACTGACTGGAGCTGCCTAGATACTATAATCTGGTGAATACTCAGAAGTTTTAACAAAACATATATTTTGTTTGATTGCCATTTTGCATGACAGTTCTTCAGTAACCAGTGATATGACATTGAGGAATCATATGTTTCTGAATTAATTTGTAGTTGAAGAAATTTGAGCTTTGACAGAAAAGTTAAATTCCAAATCTTATGAGTAAAAATGAGATGTACCTTGTATGCAGAGCTAAGAATTAAATTGTAGCTTAATTAAAATCTTAACAATCTAATCAAAATATAGCAAACAGTTGTGATTAAGCAAGTTACAGTAATACTAGCACTAGCAGTCCAAATTAATACAGTAATATATAAATATTAATTATATTCTAAAATTGTTATTAAAAAACCCCCTTTATAGTGTCTACCTCTTTTTGCTAGAGGTGTGCTCATCCTCCTAGTGTCCCTCCAGCTCATAAGGTCAATGGAGGCATCCTTCCTTCAGCTGGGTGGAGTGCATAGGAGCTGGGAGCAGCCCATCCATCTGGGAGAGGTGGCACTACCTAGTCACAGCTAATTTGGGATGTGATTGCTAAGGACTGAATATTTCAAATGTCTACTGATAATGATTGATAGTGAGTAAGAAGTAACCACTGGAAATGTGTATTGTTAATGAGTGGCAATCTAGTTAGGCATTGTTTTGAAGTTTGAAATTGACCTGGCTTATCAGTCTTTTAAATGTTCCTGTCACAGTGACCTCTAATTTTTTGGTTGACATATATACACATATTCTTCATCACAACACCATTATTAGGTAGCCATTCAGGACATGAATGAGAATTTTACCCTTACTCATATACTCTCAAATTTTGGCCCACCTAGCTTTCCACCAGCCGGGTATTTAGTCTATGCAAGGCATTTATGATATGCCATAGTCAGTGAGGGAGAAAGGCACCATCAGGCAGCATATCAGCCCAACTCTCCTAGACATCTAGCTTGGGATTTGCAATTGCCTCACTGGGATGTTCACACCTCTCAGCTGATTATAGAGAAAGCCTGTGTGAATTTCTTGGGTTTGGAATGGACTGCTACTCATTGGTGAGGTGTGTCCTATCCCTGATCACTGTCCCTTACTTAATTTTTCTTTTAATTCTGGCCCAATAAACCAGTCAAAACAGATTTTTTTTTCAGAGGTACACACCAGCTGCTTGTATTAAGAGGAATATTAATTTATTTCAGTGCACTGTTTGCTGGGAGTTTTGAAATGTGAGCTTATATGTCAGCAATGGGAAGAGGAGAAAGCTTCGTCCATTATCTGGTGTGCCTACAGCTAGGCAGCTGTACTCATTTTATTGAACCAAGTTCAGAGATTCATAGATTAGAAAAGCCAGAAGGAACCATTGTGATCATTTATTGTGACCTCCTGCATAACACAGTCCATCGGATATTTTTGAATTAATTCCCATATGAACTGGAGTGTTCCATTTAGAAAAATAACCAATCTTGTTGAAAGTGTTACCAGAGATAAGCCTACCATAATCAGCAGAAAATTATTTTAATGTTTTATTAGTCTTTGACTTTAGTGCTTTATAGTCAATCTGAATTTGGCTTGCTTCATCTAGATCATTTGATTTCATTACAGAATTACCTCCTGAACTGATGAATCTTCTGTTATGAAAAGCCTGTTTTTCATGTAAGTACAGAGACTTGGGGCATGCAAGCCCCTAACCTTCTCTTTATTAAGGCAGACAGAAGGAACTACTCGCTGAAGGACATATATTGCAAGAATTATTTTCTGATCAATAGATCTTCTATAAACATTTTCTACAACATCCTTGTAATATCACAGACCTTGGAACTGCACAGCACAGTATCCCAGGAGGTGTTTGCACCACTAAGTACAGAAATACAGATACCTTGCCTGTTCTCAAGAACCAAGGAAACACAATAACTGTCAGATGAGGTAGATTCTTGAAGGTGGAAGCTGCTCATACCCATTTATGAAACAATCAGTCAGTTTTAATCCTCCGATAGGTTCATATCGGCTTTGTGTTGCTCTAATTTCATAATCAAAATGTGTTAAGTCAAAGGCCTTACAGTAGACTGAGAATATTACATCAAGAACACTAATCAGCTGCACTTACTTCTATCACTTTATTAAGGCTTACAATATGATCACAAAGATATTAAGTTAGGTCTTTGCTATCATACACAAGAGGAAAGAGCCCTTCTTCTTTAATCTCATTAAGTCTATAAAACTGAACTGGGGTGTTGTTGCTGGGGTAATGGGATAATCTTGTCATGCCAGCCTCCTTTTATATTTCTGTGATATTAGTGAATAAATTTTTCAGTGTAATGCTTGAGAGCAGCTGGAAGGATCAGGTAAAGGCAACTTGGCAATTCCTACCTTGAGCATTGTTTTCAGTGCAAGTCATGTTCTTCGTCTTCTGCTCAGGTCCCATTTCCTCTGGGGAACATGTTGCTGTCATAATTTTCCAGCATTAGGTGACTTTTCAGGATGATGGGTTTTGTACATAACCTTGGGAGGGCTAGACTTGCAAACGCCAAAGGAACATGTTATACCAAATATCTTCCTGGAGCACATGTGTATGGTTTGGTGATATTTGTCCATGAAGATTGAGAGCAGCAGTGATGTCTCTGAAGTTTCATTTTTGACTTCTCTGAAGTTTGAATTGTTTAAGTGAGGCATCTGGGCTTTGATGGGAGTGGAGAGGGTTTTGCTCTTTACAATTAGTTGTATCACTTGTCAAAACCAGAAAAGCCTCCACAGGAGGTTGTGGCATGCTCATTACGCTCTGTACTTGGCTTTCTCCATAACATTATCTTCTTTTTCTCTCAGACACTATGACAAAATGAGTAAAAGCATTAAGCCTTCACAGACATACTGGAAACAGACTTGCTTTCATTAAAATTTGCCTCTGTAAAGATATTTGCATAACCAGAACAAGAATGAACAATAGAAACATCATCATTTAGTTCAGCCAAAAATCTGATTGAGCAGAAAATCTTTAAGATGACTCTTTTTGTTCATTAGTGCTATCTAGATAACAGAACAAAGAAATAAAATTTAGAAATATGAGAAAAGGGAAAAAGTAGGAAAGATTATATTTCTTTTAGTTCAAAAAGGTTATTCAAAAAGGTTCAATATGTGGCACACTGCATGAATGAAAAATTTCCTAGGAAAATGTTTAATTAAAAAATGGAAGAAGATAGCTACTAAGCAATTAACATTTTCATAAGATATAAAGCAATCCCGGCCCAAGGCATTACAAGTTTTATTTCACCTAGCACATAGTTCCATTTAGTACATAAAACACAACTTCCCCAAAGAAGTCAGTGCCAGGCAAGGGCAGCAGTAAGGAATTTAACTGCAAGGCTTGATAATGCAATATCCAGACTACTGCCTTTATTTGTTCTTACCTGTTAGGCTAGAACTGCACTGAAATATCTAACAATGCGAAGGAATGAAATGCAGATGGGAACGTTTATTATTTGGTCATGATCACACTTGAGTGACATGTATTAACTATATTTAAATAAAATGTTCTTTAAAATACTTTCTACCTTTCTGGCCATTTCCTTCTGAACATCTTTCTTCAGTGAGTGCAGCACTCTGTCAGCTTAGCATAACAGCCAGCAGAACATTTCAAAATCTTTTATTGCTACATGTAATGGGCCTGAGTGTGCCACAAGATAATACTGAGTACACACCATCACCTCGCCACAGCCCAGGTACTTACTCTTATGAGGACCAGTTTCCAGGCCTGAACAGGCAACAGGAACAGTGACTGGTCAGATGTCATGATAGCACTGTGCTTTTCCAGCTCAGCCCTGAGTTAGAGACCGCTTCTTTATTATTTGTGTTTGGAAAGACACATTATTTATCTTTTCACACCTAGCATCCTATTATAAATGTACCATCTGGGCAAATAAGATGGCTAATGACCATAAAAGGACATTCTTGTCTAGCTTTACCATTATAAAGTGTAGCTGTTTGGTGCCAGAAGGCTCATGATGGCTCAGCCACTGCAGACATCCACCTCTCTGTTCTTTAGTCCTTAAAGAAGTTGCATTTACCACAGGCAATATAAGGTGGCCACTTCACTTAATCGTTCCACAACACAGTACAGAGCACTGGGAATCTCTGCAGAGATGATTCCTCTAGAGCAATAGCTCAGAGCAATAGGGCTGTCACAGCTTTCTTCTGTTTGTCCAATTATGTAATTAACTTTGAGACTATTCCTCCTACTGTGTTTAAAATCACCAATTTTTCTAGGTCTTTACAAAACCCACCCTTGCCAGGGTGATTTGCTTCGTTTTAAGGTGTCTGAATCTTTGCTTTTTGCTGGTTTTCAGTGCCCTTTGTGAGTGCAATGACTGAAACATTGGCCCACTAAACACTACACACAATTATTCATAACTTTCACACTTTTTGAAAGAAATATAACTAAATAACTATAAACTTCTAACTATACACACGAGAAAATCAGTAAAAGTTCAAGGTGGCAACGACAAATAATTAGTTTGAACTTGCCATCAGGAATTGCTTTTCACTTGCACGATAATGTTAGAGTATTGTTGCGGGTACCCAGGCAAAGTAGTTTACTGAACAATGTGTTTTCATTAAACAAATTTTAAAAGTGATGAGAAAGTACTAGTAGAAGCTCATTTCTGATTTTGCAAACACAAGCAATTCTTCATGAACAATGAAGCAATCCGTGAATAGAAATTTCGCTCTGTAGCTCCTTTGAGCACTCTTAAGAAAATGTATAGTTTAAATTATGAATATTCAACAGTCCATAAAATACCACAGTTAGAGACTCTTCTAATATGTCTGAATTATGAATAGTTCCAGGAAAGGTGGCTCACAATCTAGAAGGGAAATCTAAATTTGTCAATTCATTCTCACTGAATTATATGCTAATATTATTATATGTAATTTGAATATTGCATCTCATACTTCCTTAGCTCTTTTACTCCTATGATCTAAAAGCATTTAAGAAATTAAAAAATTGTATTTTACGAAGTAAAGAAACTTGGCTGAGAATGAAATCTGCAGCAGATGTTGTAAACTCAATTTAAACCACATAAAATCAATCTCCAGGTGGCAATTGCCACATAGTGCTATGTTTGAATAACATGAACACACATTCCAAAAACCACAATGAATGGATTGCTACAAACAGATAAAAGTGCTAAAACACAGGGTAGCAATTGTGTGTGAAGAGGGAGTGCCTGCCAAAAGGGGCACCTTCAAGATGCGGGAGTGAACTACTGCATCTAGAATAGGTCAGAGCCATTTTGACAAAATCTATTTTTGACATTAAAAAGTCAATTTGTCAAAACCATAAGTCTTTCTCTGAAATAATTTTTGCCAAATTTGAGTAGGAAGACTTCAGAGGAGACTACAAATGTTCCAAAGAGAATACAAATGCAAGCTCCATTTCCCATGTTGTGAGGTGTCCCTACCTTGTCCCTCTATGTGCCTCTCTTCAGGTAGGAGAGACTTCATAGTGAGGGACAGCAGGGAAAACAGCACTCATTGACAGAAGGAGACAGAGAGGATTTTGCTATTGCAGCCCCAACTGAAGAGCAGCTCCTGGCCACTGCTGGCGGGATGCAGAAGCCCGCACCCTTTCAGTCATTCCCAAGGGGCACTGGAGGCTTCTGGGCTGATGATCTGCTGAGACTTTCCTTTGCTGTTCTCTCAAACCATCAGCTAGCTCCTGTGGAGTTGGCACAAGGAATTGCAAACAGTGGCATCCCTTTTAGTTCAGTTAAATTACTTAAATTTTTTAATTGTGGGTAGCAGTTAATTGTGCTATCTATAACTGTGATAATTCTCAGCACTTTCATATAGTTATTCATCTTCAAAGAATATCACTAACATTAACTAATTAATTTTCTGGTTTTCTTCTAAGACACAGAATTGCAAGCTGTGATCATGCAGACCACCTAGGTAATTATAATTTTCTTTGCATTGAAGATTATTTCAAAGACTATTTTTGTTATTTTAGGTGTAGTCTTGCAAATGCTAATTTGATCAGATAAGAGTTAAACCTAAAGTGATTAAATAATAGAATTTCTGCTTTAAAAACTTCAAGAGTGGCATGCTAGTAATCCTTATTGAGAAAGGACTTCTTTCATCTAAAACTTGACTATTAAGTACTGAAATTAGTGCTAAAGGACTGTTTTTTCAGAGTTCAGGCACAGAAGGAATATGAGTGAATCTAACTTTTATACTATCAGAAAATGATTACATTAAATATTCAAAGTTGTACTGGGTGTTTTTTTCAGTTCACAGCAGTCTTTTGAGAACATTTTCTGCAATGATTTTCAGTAAAGCAGTAAGTAGAAATTGGTCCTTTTCACCTAAACAAAGTACAAAAGCTGAAGTTTGCAACAAATAATTTGGTGAAGATGCATAATGCATGAGCCACTGTTCCACTGGCCACCACTTGCTTGATTATTGGCTGTTTCTATTACTCTAGTGATTATTACTTCTTATTTAAGGGACAACAAGAGGCTAAATTAAAGGGGGTTACCTTTTTTTTTTTTTTTAATGCTAAGATAATAAGAATTAAGTAATAAAAAGTAGTCAAAATGAGCAATAGTGCAGGTTCCTTAAATGTCTTCTGTCTCCTCTCTCCAGAGACAAGCACAACAAGGTGAATCTCATCATTATTTGTCTTTTCAAGGGCAAAGCTGTGATAGACAGGGCTTAATGTGTATCTTGGTAGAATTGGATTTGATCCTCAGGGCTGGGCCAGAGGGCTGCTTTGTTAGATTTGTTAGATTTACTCTCTCTCCCGCACTCCCTCTCTACCACAAACAAAATTACCTCTTGGAGACCTGCATCAGCCCCAGCATCCTGAGACTATCTCCTTTTCTTGATTTCAGTCACATCTAAATCTGTTTAAACTGTCGACATGATGATTTGTGGAGAGACAGGGATTAAGCAGAAAGGAGATTAACACAGTTGTCTGTCTTCTTCGAAATAATATACCTGCTGAGAGTGAGGGCATTCTTCAATTTACATAACTTAGCTCACAAGAAGGGCTTTACAGTTGTTATTGGGTTGCTTTTTAGCTATCAGCAGTACAAATTCACCTGCTCCCTGCAAATTTAAAACCTTGACAGTCCATCTCCACAATTCCTATAAGATTGAGAGACATGCCTCCTCTTTTTCTAGATGGAACGAGCCTTTTTGGTATTTGAGTAATATGCATTCAAATAGATTATTTAAGAAATATATATTAAATTCTGCTGGATGTGAGATGAACTTCCAGTGCCCCAAAGAAAATACCTACATTCCAGTAGAGTCAAAGCTCTGTGAACAATTGTTTTTAAAATGGAACCACAATGTCTGTGTTTTTCTTTCATTTGTTACTAGAAATTAGTAGATTGCTAATTCTTCTAATTTCTAGGGAAAAAAGACAACCATGTAATATTAATCTTTACTATTTACCTAGGTAATTCTTAACAGAACTAAAAAGAATTGCTTGGGTGGGATTTTAGGCTTGGCCTCACTCTGGTGGAGAACAAAGAGCGGCAGAGGAACAAGATAATCTCATTTGAAAACGAGAATAAGATTGTCCATTTATCTCACACTTTCTACATTTTATCTTCATTCAGTTGCAAAGGATAAGGTAGAGCCTTTTCTTCTCTATGTATAGGGCTGTGTAAAAGAAATCTTGTTTTGAATTAGGAGCTGAATTGTGAGGTAGCATTATGCAAGTTAAGGGAGAGCACAAACTTCATGCAGGCAAATTGGTAAATGTACTGTCACAGTGCATAAGCTGGAAGAGCTGCATATGCAGGAAAAAAAGGAAATAATTACACTGAAAAAAAGACAGTAGCTTCCTAGGTGTGAAACTTCTTTTTTTGGGACCTTGTGTTTTTATATGAAATCTCACATAAAGGCTGCTTCGTGATTCCTGGGTAATGTGCTGTTCTGCTAGGATGAGGGATCTTGTATAGTTATATACAGCCTTGCTTCTCTGGGAATCAAAGTACATGTGAAAACATCTGTTGCGCCAGAACTGGGAAAGTTTTTCTATTACAGAGCTTCAGCTTGCAGCTCAGCACATTGCAGAAGACCAGACAGAAACTGTTCGTTTCATCTCCTTCTGTGTCTCACTGAAATGGTAAGCAAAAATTTTTAGCATGCTGTAAGGTGGTTTTTTTTTTTCAATATTAACAACTCTAAGTGATGACAAAGTCAACCCATTTCTTAATGCAATTCCTGAATCAAATATGAAGTAAATATGTTTCTGAGATTTGAAGAAATTCAGTTCTTTTTCTTCTTTTTCTTTTTTCCAAACCTTATACGGAATGATTCTCTTTAGTGTCCTCAGTTGCGTTAGCCATGCCGCAAGAAGCAGATTATTTTTCTAACTTACCAGCCAAACTAAGCAGATGCAAATAATTCAGAATTTTTTTGGACTAATTTTCAGATACACATCCAAACTTTGAGATGCTTATCAAACTTGAACTACGTCTTTAAGATCTATCCATTATTGGTAGAAATTCCAATAGAAACTGCTTTTCCTTATTTGTGTTAAATCACCAATTTTAAATGACTCCTGTGACATGACATTTTGGTTACGTAGCAGTTGTAAATATCAGCATTTCTTTGAGGGAATAAAGGTACAGGCTCAGTCCTCAGGTGTGCATAAGTCAAGACCCTGATCTGACAGAGATTATCCCAGTGATGACAACAGGACAAGGTGTGCATAGGTGACGTTATCAGTGACACGAGCTCTTACGCAAGACACTCAGCAGACTCCATATATTCCAAAACCACACAAAGGGTCTGCAACTCTTTCTATTTATTTCACTGGATCCTGGATAAGAATATTTTTTTTCTTCTGTATCAATTAATGCTTGAAATGAATATTCCAGTGAGGCACTGGAAGAAGTTGCCCAGAGAAGCTGTGGATGCCCCGTCCCTGGGAGGGTTCAAGGCCAGGCTGGATGGGACTTAGAGCAACCTGATCTGGTGGGAGGTGTCCCTGCCCATGGCAGAGGGGTTGGAACTCGATGATCTTTAAGGTCCCTTCTAATTCTAACCATTCTATGATTCTATGAAATGTGAAATGATGGTTGAAATGTGAAAAGAGCAGCTGCATCTTACACAGGCTAAGGACTGGAGTGGTAGATGTAGATAACTTCACAAGAAAAGACACACAATAACAGAGGTAGATGACTTGATGAATACATCCTTGATGTAAAAGAGATTTGGCAGCTGCATGTTTTCCAGTACCTTCTACCTACAGTAACTGTAGTCGTTTCTCTAGGTCAGATCTTATTTTTAATTAATTACATTGCTGAATTGCTGAATTCAGTGGTTTTAGGAAGGACAGTCTTAATTTTAGCCTTTAAATCCTAAAATGCTTACTTCTAACTAAATAAACCAGTCAGGAAGAATAGGGCACCTCTATAAATTATCCTGACATTCCACTTATGGGAAAAAATTATCTGGAAATTACCTTGTATTGCCACAGATACAAGAAGAATCAGAGGCACCAAAGGGATGCTGAGAAAGGCTACTGAACTGTACCTGTCAAGATTAACCCATTAGTTTGTTTACTTTCATTCTTAGGCTTTTTAGAAAAAAATTGAAAACAACCTCTTGATAAAAAGAGTTCATCTTTCCATTTTAGTGTGTGAAGTAATACCAGCTGTTGCCACCAAATCAATGACATGGAAGGAATTCATATTGTTTGCTTTCTGAAACATTTGGTTTAGTGTGTGTAGGTTTAGAAATGTATGGAACTTTGTTCATGCTTGCAACACCTAGTCTAAAATGGAGAGAGAAAAACACTTCCTCTAAACTCATTCTGCAAATTAAATTGCTCACAGTATTCTCTGAGGGAGTAAAAAATTGCATGAATGGCCAGCATGAAGAAGCATTGGGATTAAACCCCATCAATTCACCTTCCTGTGACTTCATATCAATGGGTTAAACATGATTAACAGTTTATGTATTCACATCATTTTAAGCAGCTGGGTCTATCAGTTGAATGAACACACTTGCTGTTGTTTTTTTGGCTCATCGGTAAGTCAGTACAAAATCTGATAGTATACCAGTTGGATTTATATTGCTGCAACAGACAGATTATTACTGATGCCAAGACAACTGATTTTCTGCTGATTTGATTAGGACAGTAGCTGTGCAAAGCTACATGTTGATATATAAGAACACTGCAGTTCCCTAGAAGCCTACAGAAAGGAATTTTGTGTTGAATTTGGAAAAAACAGATCAGTTGTTTCTCTGTCCTACTGTGTCTGTTAGACAATTCACACAAATTCTTTAATCAGCCTCTTCATGTGTGCTAGGAAATGGGCTTTCCATATTAACCAGGGAAATGTCAACTCAAGGCTATAGGGGCTGGTGCTAATAAGGTTAATGAATAGCTGGCCTGAAAAGCAACAGATGGGCCTAACAGAGCGAGAGCCTTAATGGCATTTATAATGCCTAGGGTCAACTGCAGTTTATCTTCATTTTTTTCTCATTTAAAATATTCCAAAGGAATAATGAAGTAAGTTTAAATTTTCCCCACAGGCAGGTGAAATTTTATGCAGCACTGTTTATTGAATGTCAATGTGTTTGGTTATAAACAGGGGACTGATGCACTGTGCTAGAACTGTAGTTGTTTTCTATTTGCATTTGCAGAGAAATTCTTCATTTAGGCCATTTAAAAGAGTACTCTCTTTATCAATTGCTGCTGCAGAACTGCTTGATTTTGTTTTTTTTCACTGAAAGCAGTCAGATGCAAAAGGTCCATTTCTGGTTATATTTTGTAGCTGGACATATTTCTATTATGCTAAACTTGAATACAGGAATAGAAGTGTAGAGTTTGAATGCCCATATTGTGGTGTCACCAAAGATGACAGAATTTATGCTCATTAGGGTTGAATATGTCATTAAGATAGGCTATGGTAGAAATAACAAAAACAATTGGTAGAACTCAGGACTGTTTCCAGCTGTAGCAGAAAATGTTTCTGATCAAAATGTATTTGTTTGATTTAACTGTACTTTTTGTGACCTCATTGTCCTCCATTTTGGGTATATTAGTCTTGATAGAAACGAACTGCATAAGAGGCAATCAGTAGAGTCCTTTATTGCTATGAATGCAGGCTCATGGTGATATTAAACTAGTATTAAAGCAGAGATATGTGGCCTGAATTTGGTCTACAAGATTTAAGCTCTAATATCAGCGAAAATGGTGAAATACAAAGTTGATAGAGATTTTTAAGACTTGTTCTGATTGTTTCCTGCATAGGGGTTATTATCGGGGGAAAAAAACTACTACTGTCTTATTTAGCTTGTATCTCTCTGAAACTATTTAAAGTAAATATATAGATCCAAAGTATTTTTACCTATGCAACTCACTTTCATACTTTTGAAATACATGGAAATAGCTAAGTACAAACTTAAGGTTGAGGATTTATGATAGAGGGCAAGATTTTTTAAAAGTACTTGGTCCTGAAATGATGTTGCTGAGTTTGCCACATCAGATGCTTTCAGATTACTCCGTTTCTATTTCTTTAGCCCTCTCATAAGTCAGTTACAAAATTCCCATTGACTTTAATGGGGGCAGAGTTAGGCCAATGCTGTAGGCTTTTGAAAATCCACTTTATATGGATTTTTAGGATACCATTGGATTATTCATAATGAAGACTATTGATTTAACTATGAGTTTATGCAGCCCAGTGATTCCAAAGTACACGATGAAATTTGTCTTGCCCAGTATTAGATGTCTAAAAATTAGGTGTTGAAGTCAAGGCCAGCCGGTAGACTAGTCAAGAAAGGTCTTGCTATGGAAATTTTCCAGCAAAGAACAGAAGACACAATTAAATAATTAAGATTTAATTACATGTGATGAGCTGACCGTGGTTGAGCACCAAGTGCCCACCAAACCCACTCGATGACTCCCCTCCTCAGCTGGACAGTGAAGGGAAAATAGAACAATGAGTCAAGACAGGGACAGGGAGAGGTAATTCACTAATTAACGTTCACGGACAAAGCTGATTTGACTTGGGGAAATGAGTTGAATTTACTACCATTCAAATCAGAGTACGATAATGAGAAATAAAACAAAATCTTAAAACATCTTCCCCTCACCCCTCCCTTCTTTCCAGGCTTAACTTCACTCCTGATTTTCTCTGCCTGCTCTCCTGAGCAGCACAGGGGGACAGGGAATGGGAGTTGTCAGTTCTTTATACATTCTCTCTACCAGTCCTTCCTCCTCAGTGGGAGGAGGACTCACACTCTTCCCCTGTTCCAGTGTTGGGTCCCTCCCACAGATGACATTTCAAAAACTTCTCCAACATGAGTACTTCCTTAATGTTCTTCACAAACTGCTCCAGCATGGATCCCTTCCATGGGGTTCAGTCCTTCCAGAATGGACTGCTTCAGTGTGGGTTATCCCACAGGGTCACAAGTCCTGCCAAAAAACATGCTCCAGTGTGAGCTTATTTCTCTACAGGGTCGCAGGTCCTGCCAGGAGCCTTCTCCAGTGCAGCCTCTCCACTGGGGTCACAGCCTCCTTTGGGCATCCACCTGCTCCAGCGTGTGGTCCTCCTTGGGCTGTAGGTGGATATCCGCTTCACTGTTAAGCTCCATGGGCTGCAGGGCACAGGCGACCCCACTTTGGTCTTCGCTATGGGCTTCAGGAAAATATCTACTCTGCAGCTTGAAGCACTTCCTCCCTTTCCTTCTTCTCTGACCTGGATGACTACAGAGTTGTTTCTCTCACATATTCTTGCTTCTTTCTCTACTGTTGTTGTTGCACAGTGGTTTTTCCCCCTATGAAGTATGTTATCCCAGAGACGCTGCCACCATCACTGATGGGCTTGGGCTTGGCCAGTGATGGATCTGTCTTGGAGCCGGCTAACATTGGCCTTGTTTGACAAAGGGGAAGCTTCTGGCAGTTTCTCACAGAAACCACTGTTAAGCCACTACCAAAACCTTGCCATGTAAGCACAGTACACAACAGAATTAATTTTCCTACTGTCTCCCTGGAGCCCGAGTGAAGGACGTCACCAGGAAACTTCCTGGGTTAGTGAGGTCCTCAGATTATTATCTGCTATTGATATTCCATGTGGGCACAGAAGAGACAGCTACTCAAAGTCCAAAGACAATAAAGAGGGAGTTGGGAGGCTTGATAAAGGACTCTGGGGTGCAGGTAATCTTTTCATCGCTCCCTCCAGTGGCAGGTGATGATGCGGGGAGAAGTAGACGGATAAAATCAGTTAACGCGTGGCTCTGGAGCTGGTGTTGCCACCACAGCTTTGGATTCTTTGAGAGTGGGTTGGCATTTTGAGTTACAGGGATCTGCTTTATAATACTGTCAATTTAAACATCAAAATTTTCAGATGTTGGTTTAAATGACAAATAGTCTAGGATGTTTCACTAATGAATATAATATTCTGCACACAATCTAGAAAGTTTTAGTGCTAATGAACTGGAAGAGAGATTCATCTATCTCTGAATAATTTACTAATTATTCTACCATCTCTCTAAATTTGGCAAAAGTAAGAACAATATTACTGAATAATTTATGTAGTGAATTTCATAGAACTTGTTAAGTAGTATTTAATCAGATTTTCTCACTGATAGGTATAAACTGGAGTAAAACTCATCACACAAATTCAAGACCAGAACAATTTAATTTTCATTCCTACTTCATCACAGAGTGACTTACCTCTGCCTATCTGCTTGTGATGGATTTATAGTTCTTACCAGTCTAGGGATAGGACCATCCTTGCACAATACTGTACAGTTGCAACTAGTTGCACATTGAATAGATATAGTGAAGAAGAATGGAATCTTTCCATTTTGCCCTTGAGCACTGTAGAATTTATGTACTTATTAATCAGGTGATTTTCACACTCTTTTGTGTTTTTAACTACACAGTGACAATGGGTCAGATCTAAGTCTCGCTTAACAGAAAGCAGCTTCACTTCTGATAAGTTCCATTGCACCAGTCCCTGATATATATTAAGACAGAATTTTATTTAAGTGTACATGTGACATCTACCTCCCCACACCTGAGCCTTATATATTAGGTGTATTGCTTGTCCTCTGACTCACCTCCATATTTTCTTCATTTAAATTATTTTTTTTCCGCAACATAGTTTTATTCATTGAAGAAAATGGAACTTATATGTTAAGGTGAAAGTCAGGTATGAAATAATTGTACTGTACTTCTGAAATTCTGATTGCATTCTGCTTGAGTTTGGGGGTTTTATGGTGGACTAAATTTTTATTTATCCTGTCTGCTGAATTTTCATGATAAGAGAAGACATGTTTTTGCTAATGATAATTTTTCAGTTATTCAGTTTCAAAATTAACTGTGTTCATGGAACTACCTCTTATTTCATTATTTTAGATGGTACAGACTATATTTATAACACTGCTAGATGATGAGCTTCAGAGAGAATTTCAAACTTGGTCCAGAAAATCACTTGGCAATCATTTGACAAGATTAGATAACCAATTTGCTAAAAGATACTTAAACTGATGCTCTCTAATAAATAGATGTAACACTTTTTAAATATAAGCTAATATTGTGGGTTTTTTCCTCCCCCCGTCTCCCCACCCTGATAGCTTTATGATAATCTAGAACTCTGCATGCATTAATTTAACCTATGAATGTTCAGTGTCTGGTCTTCTACACACTTTCTGTAGTTCAAATCTTGCAGTTGCTTAGCATTAGAAAATGATACATATGAAAGATATATTTCTAATGAAATCTGATAGATGGCACTGTTGGATTGTTGATAAACTACCTTGAGACTGACTCCTAGGTTTCTAGTGTTCAGAAGGACGCTATTGCTTATTAAAGAACCATTGCTTCAGATAGCTTGATAGAAACACAGTTATTTTAGTCTTCATTTGTTCAGTAGTGGTAGTCAATGTACTGTTCTGGTTGTTTTATTTCTCCCCCTTTTATCTGTTGTAAGGAGTCTTTATATTCCATTAAGACTTCCTATGATTATACAAAAGTGTGGGTGTTCCTCACTTCACATTACAGGGTTGCTGGTTAAAGCAGACTTTTTGTGAGCCAGAAGTTTGTTTCTTTCTTCTTTTGTTATAGGCCAGAGCACTCTATGGTGCCTGACACACTCCTGTCATATTCCATTTATCCCTTTCTTTGAGGTCTTAAGAATGAAGTCTTACCTCCTGTGGGATTGACAGTACTTACAGATGAATTGACTATGATTATCTGAAGCAAATTAAAGGCTAACTTGTCTAGTTCTTGCACTAGCTTAAGATCAGATAAATCCAAAAGTGCTGTTGGAACAAGCCCAGGTAAATCCATTGGATTTTGTTTGGACTAAAAACTAATGCATCTTTTGCAGGAATATTAGAATGAGAATTTTCTTGATATATTATCTGATGTGATTTGGAGTGTAATCCAAAAGTGATGTCAAACAATGAGCAACAATAAGATGATTTACCTATCCTTCCGTATATAACAAAGCTGTTGAGCAAAGAGCACATTAAAGTGTTATTTTATACACAAATGGGATTCTGTTATAGAAAAATACACATATCAGTTGTGAATTCTTCAATATTAGGGCAAAAACCAAAGCTAGATAGAGACTTGTTAAACATCTGTGTTGCAATATTAATTCTGCCTGTGCTGTGACATTTATTCCCACTTTTCTCAGCATTTTAGTGTATTAGATTCCACTGTGTAGTTTTCTAAGCAGCTAAACATATAGCCTTATTAAATAACTGGTCTAATTTTTCCTGTTTTAAAATTGACTACAACTGTGTAATTTACATGATTTGAAATCATAATGAGTATACCTAAAATCACTAAACACAGTCACCCACCTTAGAAGAGCTAAACAGCACTTTAGAGGAGGTAATGGATTTCGGAAGGTAGAGTTGCTATAATAATTGTATAGCTTGAAATGCATCATGCACCACTAAAATTTTCCCAGATGATAATAGAAAACCAACATGACAACGACTTTAGTCATTATCTTCTTTCAGGTTTGAGGTATTTAGGGAATATGGAGACAGATCTTCCCTATTGTGAGGAAAAAAATGTCAGAAAAATGCTAAGTGGGGACTATCCCTTCAAATTTCCTCTTGGGAAGCTTTTCTCCTTTTCATTCCTTCAGATAGCAAAATGCTTGTTCTGCTGGAGAACAATTTCAGGGACTGCTTCCAAGAACTCTGAAAACTGTCAGGAGGGCAGGACATCCCTGTGATGGTCCTTTGCCTTCATGTTTTTTCTGTCTACCAAGCATCTTTTACTCTGTCAGCAGAGCATCAGTCGAACTATTCTTGCTTGGTAACAGCAGCTGGATCCAAGACCTTGAGTCTCAAATGGTTTTACAAAAACTTTAAGGTGTAAATGGGAAGAAAGCACTATTATTTTCCTGTGAGATAGATAATGAGATGCTACAAGTCTTGCTTTACCTCAAGGCTACCTCCTGGCCTGCCCTGTTGGTATTTGATCGCATTCACATTCTCAGTATTTACAGTTCCCTGTGTGGGAACTGGAGGATTAAGATATATACCAGCTTCTCTTGCCAAGGCTTTCCCTTTTTTGGTTTGTACATCTGTTTACACAGGGCTCTTAGGGGACCACACTAAGTCTCAGTTATTTTAATAGATATCAGAGATTAAAAAAAGATGCTACTCAAGTACAGGAATAAATCATGAGGACTGCACATACTCATGTCTTAGTGGAGTATAATTTATTTGCATTGAGTCAAGTCACATAGAGAAGTAAATTTTTCTTCTGCTAAAAGTATTTGTGGCGAAATAGAACATAACTATTTTTCATGTCTTAAGAGTCTTTATAATCTGATTGCTGCACGAAGTTAGCAAGCTATCCCTAGAGTACAAAGAGACTGCACCTAATTCAACAATTTCATTCCAAGAAAATCCTATAGTGATATCACATGATATAACAAATATAATTTTATAATAGAGGGTTCGAACCTTTGCTGAAAAGAAAATAAATTTTGCTGATGAATTTTGTTCCTTTTATTTCAGGAGATATTTTTTGACTTAAAAATTAGAATCCAATACAAAAGAAATGGATTAGTAGAAGAATATTCACTGTGTGTGGTATAACACCTTAATATAACTTTTTAGTAGGCCAGATTTAATTTAAAATAATTCTCTGAAAAATAAATGCAATTACATCTGTTGTGAGTTTGGTCTTTTGAACACTTATAGTTTTTAAAAAGTAATCTGTTTAAGAAATGCTGTTGTTTGTATTGATGCTTCAATTGTGTATTTAAACTGACAAACCTGGACTCTAGTTGACAAAGATTTTAATCTCCACAAGCATATGTAATAGATACCTCTGACCTAAATGTGTTCTAGTTGACCAGTTGCACCATTTGCTAGGCATTGATGTTTCAAGTGCTTCCATAACCAGATGCTTAATGTTCAGGAAAAAAATAGTAGTAGACTTTAAAAAAATCTGCTCATTTAGGTGGAATAAAATAGGTTCTAGGAGTAATTAGGGACTACTTCACTGCCTGTAAGAATTCATCAAGGCAATCTTTTTGCCTAATGATCCAACTGTGGTTATAAATTACAGCACCATTGTAGTTTCAGCTAGCTTTTGTTTCAGCAAGAGAAAAAAGAAAGGGGGCCTTAGAAAGAACAAAAATTATCTAGTATTTTAAGTAATATTTAAAATCATATTTTAACAATTTTAAAGATATGAATTATAATTGCTTTCCACTGATATCTTTGCTTGTCATCTCAAAAACATTTGATCATTTCCCTGAAAACAGACAAGAGTTTTTGTCCTATATTTTTAAAAGGGAAAAGTGAGCTTTCCAGTACCTTATGTCAGATATTCAGATGATTTACAAGGGGTTAGGAAAACATTTTAGTGTAAGAAATTCTGTTTACAACTTTATTGAAATAGTCATGCAAATGTTTTGTTTACATAAATAAAACAAAAGAGAAACTTAACACCAACATAATAACTCTCTCCTGTTGCATTCTATTGAGAATTTTTTGTCAAGAATGAAGAGTGAGGTTTGAAAAACTGGTGAAATTTAATATACCAGGAAAATCTTTGCTGTGTTGAGGACATACAAAGTTGTAAAGCACCTTTGTGAGAAATATCAACAAACCTTATACACTAAAGCGCTAATCCAGTGAATTTCTCTCATGGGAACGCATACATGTAATGAATGCATAAATTTATGGAGATACTTCTAAAATTACTTTGGTTAATCCATCTTAATTCACCAATTCATCTTAATTGCACAGAAAAATGTATAGGAAAATTAATAGGAAAATCACTTGCAGAAATTATATATGTGTATATAACGGTTGAAATTTGACACGAGAATATCTCTGAATCAATGCAAATTGAATCCCACAAAGCATTAAACTTGCTGCATATCTCTATATTTTTTCTTTCCGTTTGGATGTTTTAAAGTGTCCTTTCACACTGAAGATACAGGAGATGTAACTACTTCTAGAAATAAGGTACATGCTTCAAAGTCAAACAGCAACGGAGTCTAATCTATGCCTGAGGATCTGCAGAAACCTAAAAGCACTGGCTTTCCCAGGTGAGTGCCCCTCACGAGCACCTCTGGGGTGCAGGTGCACAGCCCCACACTCTCACTGTGCTTACATCTTGCTGGCCCACATAGAGAAGAAATACAGCATCAGAGAGATGGAAGAAAAGGGTGAAATGCTACAACAGTTCTGTCTGTCTGGTCATCCACCCTTCCAGGGTGACAGGGCAGAAAAGTGTACTTGTGCTGTCACCTTGACATAGCTTTAGAGTGTTCATAGGAGAGGAGGCAATTGTCCTGGTAGCTGAACCATCCCTGCTGTGGTTTCTGCAGCAAAAATGATGGTGAGTACCTGTTCTGCTGGCTTTCACCTTAGAACTTGTGGGCAACAGAGGTAGAGTCAGAATGGTGTTCAAAACTAAAAAGTAAAAACTGAACTAGGGCTAATAAGTCAAAAGGAAGGAATAAGATGCTTCACAGTGAAAGCTAAGAAGACAACTGGAAATGGACTGGAGAAGTAAGGGAAAATACTGCTTTTCTTCCTTTTGAGCAGTTACCTATTTATCAGAGTGGGCATTCACTTTTCGAAATAATTTGTTATCACTCCACATGCAACTCCATGGTGTCCATTGCTGGGTGAAAGGTACAGGTAGATGCAGTTCTTCTGATGGTAGATATGTCTCCTGCATTAATAGCTATGTATTTGTCTTTGTTGGATATGACCATTAATCTTTTGTAGCCAATAAAATTTAAAACAATAATCAGATATCATGTGTTTATAATCGCACACTGCTCAAAACTATTTCCAGTTTTAGTTTTTGCCATTATTTAATGGCATGCATTATGGCTAAAATGGGCAGAAACTTACTCACAGTAACAGATATAATCCTTCAGTGTAGTATGCACTCAACCATTTGCTCCTGTAGGTCCTGCAAACCACATATGTGAACAATGTAGATTTTTTTTATTAGACATAAACTGTTAAATGGATGAATGATTAACATTAAGAATGTTTAGCTGGATATTTAGTCTAACCTTGCTATCCATGTGCTGCAGTTGATTATAACAGAATTATTTGGAAATTGATTAAAAGATTTTGCTTGTGATATGATTGTTTGAAACAATAGAAAGAATTACTGCAAAGTTGAATGCTAATACTCTTTTTAAAAGGATAGCTTTTTGTGAAAATTTCTTTCTTTTCCTGCAATACACTTATAATATACTCTATCATTTTATTAAAAAATGTATGATTATGAATAGTTGATAATTTTGCCCACAATCCAGGTCTAATAAAACTACTTCATCATTACAAAAAATTTAATGATAATTCTCTAGAGAAAAAGTACCATATAAAAACACAAGTGAGTGATTCTACTTTTTTTTTTCCTGTGAAAAAGAAAGAAAAAGATTTAAAAATATATTACAAGAATATTTTTTCAATGAAAAGCCAAGTCATCTCATTGTAATTAACCTCACAATGTGTCTTTTCAGTAAATAGTTATGTTTCAATTTGGAGTATGCAGAGAAAATCTATTGCATAGTGTCTCATCTCAAAATTCAAAATTGAGAGGGATATATTTGCTGAACACTAACACTTCAAACTCTATTACTTTTTCCTTTGTGATCTTTTTATGAGTTTTACAAAGAAATATAGATGTTACACAGAATTATAGAATAGTTTGGATTGGAAGGGACCTTTAAAGGTCATCTAGTCTAACCTACCCTGCAATGATGAGGGACATCTTCAGCTACATCAGGTTTCTCAGAGCCCTGTCCAACCTGACCTTGAATGTTTCCAGGGATGGGGCATCTACCACCTCTCTGGACAACCTGTTCCACAGTTCACCATCCTCATTGTAATCAGGTATGTTCCAAAATATGAGACTCATGTATGACTGAACTGTTTACTTACATTTGATTTCTGCTTAAGCCAAGTGGGTATTTTTTTTCGGTTTTGATCTTGGTATTTTTTTGTTTGTTTGTTTGGTTTTGGTTTTGTTTTTTTATAATCCTATTGAGTCTAAGGGAATACTCCGCAGGAGAAAGTGGCTTTGCAATAGTTCAGACTCCCGTCATCTATTTGTGATTCAGCTGATCCTTGCTTTATAGTAAAACATTCAGTTACCTCCCTCCCAAAGCTTTGCCAAGTCATGTTTTATTTTGCTGTAAACAGTGATGTTATTGAGTAGCGAATAATCATTATGACCCCTGTGAAACCTGAAAGTCAGTAATTTCTTATAGGAAGGCTGATTGATGCTTTGTCTTTTCTGCATCCAGAAAAAGTGGTCATGATTCTCCCTTGCACACACACACACACACAGATACACATATTTCTATGCTACATCTCCCTTTAGAATTAAAAGACTACAATATTAAAGTTTTAAAGAATTAACTAAAAATTAAATGGAAGTTTTTGGCATGGAAGTAAGAGAAATTTGAAGGTTTTGAGACACTTTTATGTCTCAAACTTTTGTGAAGGTTTTTGTGAATACAGTGATCTGGAGAAAATGAAGGAGCTAACACTGGTATGGGAGACACTTTGGGCTGAACGACAATGAAGAAAAGTGGCTCTAGGCTGCAAGGTGTGAAGGGTCTGTAGGACAAAGTAGGTGAGGTGTAAAATTTCAGGAGCGGAAGGGATGGTATCTCTGGAGAGTAAGAAACTAAATCATAGACTGGCCTAGGTTGTGAGTGACCAATGGTCCCACTCTGTCCTGGGACTTGTGTCAGGTCAAATTGCTCAAGGCTTTCTTAGTCAGCAAGCATCGAATCTGGGCACTTCTAGACCTGTTGTGAGAAAAATATGGGAAGTCTCTTCTCCTCTGCAAGGGAGTGTCATTCTTCCCTTAGTCTTCAGCATCCCAACAGATGCAAGCATTTAGGACTGCTCTGCCCCTAGCATCATGGTGTTTCTTTTGCTAGAAGAAACAAAAACCTTTAGTTAGAATGTCATAATAGTTTTGTGATGTAAAAAAACCCAAACCACAACCCAAACAAACCCCAAACCGAAATGATGCACTAGACTTTGCTGGTGAAATTTCTAGTCTTTCTAAGAAAAAAATATTAAAATATTAAATCTCCTAAAGTTAATTGTGTTTAAAGAAAAGGTCTGACTTTCAGATTTTTGAAAACTGCTAAAGCGGAGCTGATGAGGTTGTAAAAGCAGTCAGGAGACTGAACTACACTAAAGACACCTATAGCATACAAAATAGCAACAGACACTGAAAGAATCATGGCAAAGCTTACAGATACATAGTGCAAGCAATTTACTGATTATCCTGGAAAGGTAAGAAAATACCTGCTGCATGTTAAAGTCCACTATGTATCAGTATTACAGCAAGAAAAATAAAAATACTTTCCTCATTTGATTGTGTTTCTTCTACTTTATGATGCACATCCCTACCATTTTCATGTAAAAAGCTCGTACCATGAGGCAATTAGATTGATACAAATAAAGATTACTTAAATTTACTGTTCTGAGAAAAGGAGGCTCTTAAAATTCTGTTTTGAATAAGCTCCTTTATATGGATCTAGTTTAACTTTCCCATCTCTGCCTTTTCAAGGCAACATGCCACTTTCATCATAACTCGAATGAAGGGTGTGCTTAGGAATTTTCCTCTCAGATGGCAAAATTAGATGAGAACCAAAAAAGAGGTTAAAGACATTTGCAGGTTATATTTTGATACCTATGCTTATCTCAAGTCATACTTTTGCCCAAAAAACCCAGTGCTGCTGGGAGCTCTTTTAGAACACGTCTGTATCACCTGAGTGAATAAGGATATCAGCATCTGGGCAGTGTTCAATAAGTGTGAAAATATTGTAATTTTATATGCTCAAAGCAGAAAAATGTAGTAAAAAAACCTCAAATGCTTGCATGAGTACAAACTGCAAATGCTTTTTGACCTCAAATACTACTAGGTTTTTGTAAGTGTCATTTTTAGGAATCTGCCTAGCCCAACCCCATGGGGCTGATTTTATATTCTGATTTCTTATTCCTCTTTCTTTAACCTGATTGATAGCACATGTGAATTGGACAGTCTCTGATATCTCTTTCTATTCTAATTGAGCCTCCTGAAAGCCATCCAGATAAAAGTTCAGTGTTTTAGAGCTGGACGGCTTCATTCTGCTCCATTTGGAGAAGAAGGTATTTTGTGAATATGTGCATCTGTGATAGAACATGTCAATCATTTGTGGCTTTTCTTCTGAAAGCTGTTGTGAATGTTTGTGAGTGGACTGCCACATCCAAAATGGAACCTCAGATTCTGCTCAAGAGAATCACACTGTATGAAGTTGGATTAAGTATTCCTTACCGTGGGAGTAATATGATGAAGCCAAGTACTTGTACTGATAAATTTGCATGGGTAAGTGTACTGGGCATCGGTGCACAGGTGCTGGCACTGGGGGCTGTGTGGTGGCCTCTGTGAGGGGATGATGGGGCTGTTCTGTACTGGACACAATCAGTTGCAGATGGTTCCAAAACAGACCTGGCACCAAACAAAACTAAGCCCATCAGCAATGTTGGTGGCACCTTTGTGATAACAGGTTTAAGAAAGGGTAAAAACAGCTGTGCAGCAGCTTTGAGAGAGGAATGAGAAAATGTGAAACAGCCATGGAGATTTCAAGGTCAGAGAAGGAAGGGGAGGAGGTGCTCTGGGCTCTAGAGCAGAGATTCTCATGCAGCCCATGGAGAGACTGTGGTGAAGCAGGTTTATCCTGAGGAACTGCAACTCCTGGAAGGACCCTTGCTGGAGTAGAAGAAAAGTGTGAAAGGGAAGAAGTGTCAAAGAAGAGCTGCTGTGTACTGACCACAGCTCTCTATTCTCTCATCCCCCTGTGCTACTCAGGAGGAGATTGATGAGTCAGAAATGAAAGAGTCAGAAGTTGAGTCTGAGAAGAAGGGAGGTGGGAGGAAACTATTGGCTTCATTTTATTTTTGTATCTTGCTACCCAAATCTGTTTTAGCTGGCAACAAATTAATTTTCCCTCAGTTTTCATCTTGACCCATTAACCTTTTCATCTTGTTTTTTTCCCCTATTCTGTTGATGAGGAGGAGTAAGAGAGGGGCTGGGTGGGCCTCTGGCAGCTGGTCAATGTCAACCCACTGCAGGAAGTAATGTTTTCAAGTTTGTCTTCCAATGTTTCTATAATCATTGTGGTTTAACACTAGTGAAGAGCTATGCCTCACAAAGCCACATACTCAATCTCCCCCAGTGGGATAGGGGAGAGAATCAGAAGGCTAAGAGTTTAAGAGGTAAAGCAAAAGCTGTGTAGGCAAGCAAAACAAAATAAAGGATTCATTCACTGCTTCCCATGGGCAGGCAGGTGTCCAGCCATCTCCAGGAAAGCGAGTCTCCATGATGTGTATCAGTTACTTGGGAAGACAAAAGCTGGAGCTCTGAATGCTCCTCATTCCTGCTTCTTCCCCCAACTTTTATTGCTAAGCATGATGTCGTATGGTATGGAGCATCTCTTTGGTCAGCTGGGGTCAGTTGTCCTGGCTTCATCCCCCTCCTAACTTCTTGGGCACCTTCAGCCTACTAACTGGTGGGTCAGTGTGAGAAGCAGAAAAGATCTTGACCCTGTGTAAGCACTGCTCAGCAGTAATGAAACATCCATGTGTTTTCAGCACAAATCCAAAATATAGCCCTATACCAGCTGCTATGAAGGAATTAACTCTATCTCAGCCAAACCCAGCACAAGCAGAAAATAATTCACCTATAAACTTAGATCATTCACAACTTTACACAATTTAAATGATTATTTAATGGAGACTGTGTAAGATTCAAAGCTTTTATTCTGTATTATCTTGGGTGTATTGATAAATCACAAAAGTAGCTTTATTTTCTGTAATTTCCCACAATGTGTGTAGAGTGAGCGCCTCAGTTTCAATTTTTTTGGCAATTGAAAACTACACTTATCATCATGGTTAAGTGTTTCTTTCTCCCTCCTTCCCCATGAAATTATTGGAAGTAATGGTTAAATCTAAGAATGACAGTCATTGATGCCAAGTTGATGGGTTACCACTAATGCGTTTGTTTACATGGAACATTATCTTAATTTTCTTATTCATGCCAGCAAGTAGAATAACGAGAGTAACAGAATCTTTTACGGTGGCTGTTATAAAAACTTCTAGCTGTTAAATTAATCAAGATAGAGAACAGTTTTAAACTGCAAATGGTTCAAGTGCATGGAAAATGTGAAATAAAGGGGGATACCACACTTACAAGATCTTTCTGGAGTAGTTATCTGAAATATTAATGGTTTTGATTGTTTTCTCTTTTTAAAAAATTTTCTTCTGTAGTGTCATTGTTTATTACAAATATATTGATTTACACTTTTACATTTATGAATCTCAGTAAGTGCCATTAAAGTGCTATTTTGTGTGCAGCTGATGCCTCTGTTGATAGGCAATGCAATACTTTAAGTAGTGACATGCATCAATGCCTAATAAGTTTACATTAAACCATTTAAGTGATGTTCTCTCTTCAATGTCTGTGTTGAACATGAGTCTCATAGAAACTATTCTCATTCCCTCCTTTCTTGTTTAGCTCTGAGTTGGTTCAACTTTTACTGTAAGAGGGGCAAATATTTTATGATAAACCAGAAGTAAATGTCAGATTATGTGTTTGTGTCATGTAATCCTTTGCTATCAAGCAGTAGTTTTCTATAAGATTAAGGAGGATTCATATATCACTGCTTCCTTATCTGTTAATTCACTGATATTGGTTAGAGAACATTATTTTATCATTTCCATCACATTACTCATTGTTGTACAGTGATATGTTTTGTAAGCTATAGACTATATTTGAATCAAAGTGCAAAGCACTTTCTACATTTCTGTGAGATATAAACTAAAGCCCTGGGAAATTTCATTCTACATAAAGTCTGTCTGGGGAAACAAAAAGTTTCCCTAATAATTAAATGCCTTTGATTTGGCTATGAGTGAAAATAGTTGGATTTTTCAGGCAATAGTGGTAACCATCCAAATTGAATAATATTATGGTAGCAACAAAATGCTTCTCTTTTATGGAGGAACTTAAACTTAGGTAAAAAGGAATTAAGCAAATCAGAACCATTATAGTATAAACACAAATGTTGGGTTCATCATTTTGGAAAGTTTTGGGTGGGGTTTTTTTGTTTTGTTTTGTTTTGTTTTGTTTTGTTTTTTTGACATCAGTGCTCCAATTCCTTAATCATCTTTGTTGCCCTAGGCTGGACTCTCTCCTGTAGTTTCCTGTCTCTCTTGAACTGGGGAGCCCAGAACTGGATGCAGTATTCCAGTTGTGGCCTCACCAGTGCAGAGTAGAAAGGGAGAATGACCGCCCTCAACCTACTGACCACACTCTTCCCTATGCAGCCCAGGATTCCATCGGCTCTCTTGGCGACAAGGACACATTGCTGGCTCATGGATAGCTTACTATCTACCAGAATCCCCAGATCCTTCTCCTCAGAAGTGCTTTCCAGCAGATCTGTCCCTGGTGTCAGGCATTCTTATTCCCCAGGTGCAGGATCTTACACTTGCCCTTGTTGAACCTCATTAGGTTCTTCTCTGCCCAGTTTTACAGCCTGTCCAGGTCATGCTAGATAACCACACAGCCTTCTGGAGTGTCAGCCAGCCTTCCTAGTTTGGTATCATCAGCAAACTTGCTGAGGATACACTCAATCCCCTCATCCAGGTCATTGACGAATATCAACATATTCAACAATAAGACTGGACCAAGTATTGACCCTTGGGGGACACCACTTGTGGCAGGCCTCCAACTTGGCCCTGCCCCATTAATTTACAACCCTCTGAGTCCTGTCACACAGCCAGTTCTCAGCCTACTTCACTGCCTCCTCATCAAGCCCACGCTTCCTCGGTTTCCTAAATTAAGCCTGTACATCAGTGTACTGCTTAACCTATTTATTAAACTGGGGGTTTTTGAACTTGACCAAACAACTGCATGTATCTCTTCTCAGCTCCAAATCTGTAGAGAATAGTTGCCTTCCTTCCAGTAATGTTCTTCAGATACCAAATGTTTACAGCTGATTAATGAAGTAGACAGAATACATTAAGTACACTTAAATCACGATTTTTTTTTGGTGTTTTCAGTGAGTGTCTTTATTTGCATTGAAGCTGTAGTAGTCATGTTTTGACTCTCACTGAAAACACATAACGAGTGGGATCCAGTCTATCTAAATCCTGACAAAATTTAATTGTAGGCAACTAAAAATCCTTTTAAGTCTAGGCAGCTCTCCAACCTATTTCTCTGGTTCAGGAGGCTTCAGAGTTATCAAACATTAGTCATTTGTGAATGCTCCAGAGTGTCTCTTCCAGGGATGTGAGTGTTTCTCTTTTAGTACATGCTCTGTTGCCAGGCAAGTTACAGAGAACTTAGGCCACCCCAGCACTGTGAAGAGGAAAGAGCACTGTGGGGCTCTAAATGTGAATGACAGAAGAAAAAAAGAACAGATTAACAAAAAATTTACTCTAGCCTAATGGTTAGGACATTGAAGAAGAAATAGTGCATGTATTGTGGGGTGATACACCAAATACTGGTCTCATTTAAAAAAAAAAAAACAGCATATAATGTTCACAGCTGTTCATTGTTGTTTAGCATTTGGTTAGTGATGGACAAGCTTTTGAAAAATATTTTGGATTATTTTACAAAAATATCACTAGGTATGTAATCTCTTAAAAAATAAGTTACTGCATATCTTAGGCTGGTGTCTGGTTTGTTGGAGGTGATTGATTTCTTTGTTGTGTAATATCTCAATATGTGTCATCTTTGAAAAGCTAAATCAGAGTTAATATCCCATTGGCAGTAATCTTCAATGTACTTGAAATTTTAGCTCCTGTTACTGACTATTGAACAATTCCTTGCCTAATTGCACTTCTTTTTCCAGAGAGACATATTCCCCACAGCTCAGAATATTTTTTTATTTATTCTACTCAGACTTTTGATAATAATAAAACCATTATTCATTACTTTATTTCTTTAGAATTTTTTTTCTGCAAACAAATCAGGGATCCATGTTTTTATATAAATTAGAAAAAATATAAGGGAAGCAGATGTACACAGAAATAGTCTATTAGGTAGGATCTCTCCATTTCATCTGTAAACTAAGATTCAAACTGGCTTTCTGGTTCAGGCATGCTACAAGAAAATGGAAATTGATAACTCTCATGGTCTTGATGAGAGTCTAGCTTACTGGTAATTAATCTGTGCCCCATCTTCTCATTTTCAATATAATATTATCTTTTCCCCATCTTTTAACTGTTTCTGATTTATTGAATGTATGGATGCTCTGGCTTAATGATTAACATAGTTACATAAAGCAACGCACAGTGAGGTCTACAAAGAACTATTTTAATATTGACAGTGAGAGGGAAACTGGACTTTAAATAAGCTACCTGTAACATCTATGGTGGGTGTTACTTCTGCTCAGAAGGAAGTTATGACAGCAAAGAATCCTAGAAAATTGAACAAAATAGGATTATGCACAGCTTTACTATAAAGAATCCTCTTTTACTCCTCTTTCTATAAAGAATCCTCTTTTACTTAAGGAACATGGGTTTTTTATGCTTTTCTGCTAAAAAAACCCTGAGAAGATCCTATGTTAATGGTGTTCTACATTGTTTCTGTGAGTTCCTCATACACAGGGAATTCCCACTCTAGTGTATACACAGAACTGCTTAGTAATGTTATCCAAGCATATTCTAAAGACTCAGAAATTATAATAAAACACACAGACATAGAGAAAAAAATTCCCCTGAATTTAGTAAATAATAAAAATTTCTGATTTCTCAGATGCTTTGCTGTTGACATGACTACAGCAGTGATAGCAAGGATATTGGCACAGGTGAAACTGAAAAGAGAAAATCAGAAGGAGTTAGTGTGAAATTGTTTGTAGGTAGGCTAGAGAAAGTAAAAAGCTTCTATATAAGAGAAAATTATTCCTTTTGCCTTTTTAAAGGCAATTGAAGAATGGTTGAAGAGGTCATGAAAAAGTCCAGCAGCAATGAAGGTTTTGCTTCCCTGCATTGTGGAGCTCCCACCTGTGCTCACCTGTACTCAGGAGTGAAGCAGACTGCCCAGAAGAGAGAAAAATGTAGCAATCACACTTTGAAGCATGAATGTGAACTACTTAGAGGTACAAAAAGCCTTCAAGGACTCTTTACTTGTTTGCCCAAAAGGCAGAAGTTGAAGGAAAGGAATATAGAGTTCTAGCTGCCTTGAAGGGGGTAACAGTATGTCTATATTTTAGCCTGTGCAAGATGCCAACTAAAATTAGTACAATGAAGAGGTAATTCTTTCAGCATGTTTTGCTCTCCTGGATGCTAAGAACACTGACTGATGAACAGCATGTTATCTTTGTGCTACAGATGCACTGTCAAAAGCATGGTTTCTCTCTTTAGATATGCCTAGGAAATACAGTACTAACAAAATGCATATATGTTAACTAAGACACTAACAAGCTAATGAGTACCTACAATACATACCTCTCCCATTTAGTTTCAACAACTGGTTACAGCGGCCTTCAGAATATATATTTCAAATAATGAAATAGTGGTAGGCTGCCTGAGTTGCTATATTAAAGCAGAAAAAAGAAAGAAAAATATTTTTTGTGAGTACATAATATACACAATGATAGTTGGCCAGGTGTGTATATATCAGCAGAGCTCAAATAATTCAATTTCTGCCTGTGTTCAGGCTAATTCTATCACACATCAAGAGTGGCCCAAAGCTCTCTTGGTAGGGCATGAAAGTGTTGTGAAGAATCCTTCTTTCTGATCTACTTTTTGGAAGGCATAGCAAAAATCACAGATTCTGTGATTCTGTTCCAGTGTAATGTGGGATCCGCACTTTTCCTTTGTAAACCCTCTATCAGATCAGGTGTATAACAACATAAAGAGATTACAGAGTTTCTTTTCAAAAGTTCAAAGCTTCGTATAGTTGACTTTTCTAATAGGCTAAAGCTTCACTTCAAAAAAGGATTTAAGCACATGAGAAATCCCAGAAAAATCAAAGAGTTTATATATGTAGCTGCAATTGAACCTTGTCAAAGATTTTAACCACATAGGGCTTAAATTGGAATCCAGTGGTAGGTTGAAGATGCAGTCAGAATTTAAATGAATCAGCCTTGCAAATTTTAAACCAAATACCTATGATAGTTTTTTTGTTTGTTTGTGTGGGGTTTTTTTGTTTTTTTTTTTTTTTTTCCCCAAAATTAACAATATACTCTAGGATAACTCTAGCAGAGACTAATGACAGGCAGTGCCTGAGGTAAGTATTATTTATTACCCCATTGGATGAGAAGCTTCAAGTCACTGCTTTATACAGGAACAGTATGTCCCTGCACAATGTTACTGCAAAGTCTCCAACCAGGAGGAATTAAGATTTATTACTTCTCAGATAAACAAAATATTGCTTAATCAGCCAATTCCAACTTCTGATGGAAGTTTCTGTTGAGATGTATGTGGTTTTTTTTCCTATACAAGACAAATCTCAAGCTAGTATGCTCCACAAGACACAGCAGAATGTCTGTATCACCTTCCTCTGAGTTTCCAGTAGTGTTTGGGTTGTGGACGTTTGTTGAAGCATTCTGTTTAGAGCATCAGTATTGAGTTGAGACATAATTGAGACAAGTTTGGAAATGAAGAGCTTCATCTTCTCCACCACTGTTGTTAAATTTCTTCCACCCAAGATAATTGCTATATAAAGGTATAGTCCAAAGAACCATAAATGAAGGGACTGTGGTCATTCAGGATAGAGGTCCTGAACTAACCAAGTAGGGAACTTATTAGGAACAGCATGTTTTCACCTGGAAAACTCTGGAGCTCTTGTCTGACTTTTGTATCTATACTCTTTCTAAAGCAAAAAACAGAAACATTTGGAGAAAAAGGAGGTAATTAGTATTGGTTTTTGGATTGGATGAAAGAGAAAGGATGTGTGTACAACCTACTGAGGCCTCAGTGTAGCATTGAAGTTGTTGCTTCAAGACATGGGGACTGATGTCCTAAGTATGTAAATAGAAGGGCTACTGTGGAAAACTGAACTGTACTATCGAGGTATCAAGAAGTTGTGGCTTCAACCACGTCTAAGAATACTAAAAATAAATGCCCAATCAGTCTGGTCTTCAATTTGGTATTACCAGTTTCATATCAGATTGTCCTTGGTTTGAGAACTGTCTATTTTGGGGACTGGAAGCAGGCTCTGTATGTGCTGTGCATTATAGTAATTGCAGTGCTTCTAGAAATGGGGGAAAAAAAGTAGAAGCAACAGGACAAGCACTTTAGGAAGAGCACCAGTCTCACCACTTTCTGTGGTCTGTTCTCAATGTAGACACTTTGACACCTATAGCTGTTTTGTTAGAGATGGAAGAGGATACATACCTTACTGTTCCTTACCCATATTTGTTTATGAATTTACCACCCATTAATTTTCTTAATCCCTTCCCAAACCTGCTGGTGTTGTCTGCTTTGAAACCCTCCTATGACAGCACATTCCAGAAATTCACTACATCTGAAAATAAATATGACTTACATTCTGTATAAATAAATATTTTTTAAAATCTGTTTGAAATTGAACTCCTACTGAGAAATTTAGTGAATTTGGTTTGGTATTTGTCTTAGCCAGTGCCACTTTGAGTTTTGTAAACTTTTATCATACCTCTTATCCCTCTGCTCTCCAAATTGAAGAGTCTCAGGCTGTTTAGTCTCTCCTTGTAAGGCAGCTGCCTTACTGCTTTTAGCATTTCAGCTGGTCTCTGCTGTTGCTATGTCCTTCTTGACAAGCAGAGACCAGAGCAACACACGCTATTCAGGGTATGGGCACTTCTCAGATTTATGGCACCAAAACCATACATTTGTCTTGTTTTCAATGTTCTTCCCAATACCTTTTTTGGCTGCCATTTTGTAGAGAACTGATGATTTCAGTGAACTGCTAATGAACCTAAAGTCTCTTTTTTGAATTGCAACTGCTGCTTCTGATGTCACCTTTGTGTAGGCAGGGTTTCAATTATTTTTCCCTAGATATATTAGTGTCTTATATTAATCTACAATGAAGATCATTTGATGCGACCTTTTGTCCACTCACTTTTGTCATTTCCTTCTGGATTGCCTTGTTACTGCCATCTGACAAAAATGAGCTTAGTATCATGTGCAAAGTCAGAGATTTTGTTAAATGCTGCCTCAAGGAGCATCCAGCTCTCTTCTGTGAGAAGCACACTGTGCTTCAGAAAGAGGGAGTCTGCTTCTTGGCTGGACTGCAAGCACTGTTTTAATGGTAATAAGTATTTAAGAAGATGTCTTGAAGCATGAAAGTATGGCCATAATTCTCAGGCTATATGATCTCTCTGTTCACTTGCAGCACAACTTTAATGTGTTTGTGTTTCAGTCTAGCAGCTTGACTGCACCACATGTAAACATGCCAACGCTGTTTTAAAACTAGCTTGCCTGGGGACAGACAGCAATTTAGCCGTGATAATTGGGGCTTTCTATGCTCAGCTGGCACCTTATGTGTGCCTTTCATAGCTGTTGCAGCTGAATCCTTTAGTACCTGATCCTATCTAGAACAAAACTAGCTAGAAAATGTCTAGACAAAGTTGCAGAATAGACAGAACTACCAAAGAAACAAGATCTGAGTTTGCAAGTATATATTTTTTGACTGTTCTGTAAGTCTGTGGAGGCTATTTTCATTCCTCAATTAGATCTCAATTCGGCTTTTAAGATATGCTTGGTACATAATCGATAACACTAAAGGCAATGGCTGCAATGGCATTATGTGCTACATGGGGCATTACTGTGCAAGAATACCTAGCAATATCAGCTACAGAAGGCAAGTAGGCTGTCTTTCTTTTAGATAAAAATTGCAGTAAAAAAATATAAGGGAAATGTTCTTGAAATAAAAGTTTTAATAGTTTTACCAGCACTCCACATTTGAATACTGTAAGTGATAAATTTTAAAAAGACCTAATTTTTTTTTATTAAACTGTCATGACTCCCTCATCTTTTCACAGTGTAACACTTTGCAAACAGAATACTAAAGAAAACTGAGGATCATTGCTAATTCTGTTAACTGGATGATTAAAATGACAAGAACATCTGCAAACAACCGTTGCTAGTATTATTGCTGTGCCTGGAAGCTCTGCTATCGTTAAAGATCCAACAGTGTTTCCATTATTAAATCTCATTTAATCCCCATTGGATTTAAACATGGCATTCATATTCTCAGTCCAGAAAAGAGCTGCTGAACAACATTTTGAATTAGGCCCATTTTAGTTACAGAAAAGGGAGAGAGCCACCAACACTTGACATTTTGTTAGATGCATTTTATGCTCTAAAAGATTTTTAACACTCCTCCTAAAATTATTCACATCATAAATTTATTATGATTAGTGTGCATTGTTGGCTATTCTGAATAACTGGAAAGTGTGATGTGGCCATTTAAAATGGCAAGAGAGGTGAAGAATATGGACACAGATTCTGCAAATATTTACATGTGTACTTAAGATTTTAAATATCAGTACACCCTCCCCCTCAGTTTGTGGTGCTGTTCAAGTGTAATAAATTAAATGAGCATGCAAATATTTTTTGGGTGGCCAGTAACTTGCCCTCTTGGTGCTTCTGCAGAACTTCATTCTAATCTCCCTGGAGTCTACGCCGTCTGCTAGGATGACATTGAACTTAATTGAGGCTGATTGATTGCATACATGGATTAACTTCAGTAAGACCCTGTTCACTATCCAGATTGCACAAATAGTGTCACTGGTTTTGCTTTCAAAGCCTGTACATATAAGACACAAAATTTTGCTAGTCATTTATCACCCAGCAAGGCTGGATGGAAGTGACACAAGTGAGACAGTCCCTGGTGGTCCCTCTGGGTTTTCCTACCTAAGTTCCATCACTAAGGCTACAAGGAAGTTTCAGCAGTAAGAAGAAAGCACTGGGGTTAAGTGCAGGCCCAAGTTCTCCCAAAGCTAAATGTAAGTCTCATTTCTACCCTTCCTTTTCTAATTACTAATTACTAGATGTAGTCTGAAAAGTTTGCTATCTTGGGTTCTCAATATTCCAGCTGGTGACTGTACGTATGTGTAAGCACAGCAATTTCTTCACAAGAAAATGTTACAGGACATTTTGTAAGCTGTATCATTGTAGGAGTTCAGAAGGAGGATGACATTTTATCAAATTATAGAATGCATTTAAAAAAACATTTGTGGAGTGCAATTAGCTTTAAATGTCTCCATTTGTGAAAAGTGGTCCTGCTGATAAGAGATTTAGTTTATGATGCTGCATATGCCCTACAAAAAGCCAGTGCTGAGGTCTGTCAGTAAACTGGTATCCTTTTTTGAATTATAGATCTGTCTTTAATGGCCTTTTCAGCATAGAGGCATATGAATACTTCTTGGGATACATGTCAAAACTGTCAGTTTCCCAAAGACATTTTTTGGATATGTATTGAAATACCAGGCTTCCATTTTCCTTTGGAAAAAACAGGCCAAGAACATTTTCATCAGTTTTACTAAGCATAATTGTGGAAATGTAGGTCATCCAAATAAAAAGACCATCTTTTCAGAGATTCCTAGGAGATAAGCCAAAAGAAAACTCAAAAAGGGAAAAGAATGATAAATTTTCCATTTCATTATTGACACTATGCAATAAAACATAGTTTTTCTTAATTGTTTTCAACTAAATTGTCACATTCTGATACAAAGTATATCCTAATAAGCGACTTTTCTGACCCCAATATAAATGTATGAATTATACTGTAAAACACTTTGTGTTAATAATAGAAGATGTGAATCTCTGAACAGTTCAGATTTGTGTGCAATTCTGCTGGAGATTTATTTTAAAAGTGAGGATTCAAGTGGAGGACAATTTGCATCCTGTTCAAAAGAAAGCTGAGTCCAGCTGATATATACCAAATATATTTGAAAACTATTATTCTAGTCTCAGCAACAGAGTGACTTAATTCACAGGGGAGTGAAAAAAATGGTTAATAGATGGTTTTGACTTGCTAACTATTTTTTTTTGCCATAGTTGCATTATTCAGACAAATGACCCTTACCCTCTTCTTAAATATAAACAGCCACGAATGTTTCCTCATAGTGAGACTGTAGCTAATCTCTCAGCTTGCTGATATCATCTAATCCTGATTTTCCTCAAGCCTACTATATGCTTCCTAGAAAGCTGCTGAGTTTAAGCCTTTGTGTCTTAAAGTATTAGCATGGCATCCAGCAATATCACATAGTGAGGAATCTTGTCAAAATTGAAAATCATACCTTGTAATAGGAAGATTATTCAAATCAAGTTTATTCCAGATGCAATTACAAAAACAGTGTTCTTTGCAGCTCTAGAGTTTTGGCCCTTTACCTCCCTCCAGCCCTATGAATTTGGAGTCACACTTAACAGTGGTTGAAATGGGTCAAATTTTCTTTTATTTTATATTCAGTCAGTTTACCTCTTTTCCTTTGTGGGATCCAGCTTTATTATAATTGTGTGATTGTAATCTAATAACTAATTTACTAATTTAGTGAGGAAACAGTCTAGAAGGAGAAACTGAAACCAATTTTTGACTTTTTACTCGCAATTATTTTCTTCACTCTTTCCAAATGTGGCCCTCATTCCAGTATTTCCTTATACACTGGTCCTTATGCTTTGACCTTGGCTTCAGACTCTGCCGCCGGACTTTGTGTAACTTGAAACAGGGATAACAAGTCTATTACTAAAATTGCACGGGAAACACATTGATGATTTTGAAATCTAAGCATATAAATTATTAGGAATAATCTTCTCCACAATGACAAAAATCCTATTTTTTTTTCTAATCTGCTTTCTTATTACTAGGACATATAGTAAGTAATGTGCAAACAGAATGAAGGTAGTTGAAGAAATAGAGATTTACATGATCTTATTTCATGTACGTAGGCCACTAAACTACTTGCCCTTCATTTTGCTGTCAGTCGGTAGTAATGAGACGACTGCACAGCAGCTTTCCCATTTCATGCAGGAAGAGTTTTTTGTTGTTGTTCATGTCACTGACTTTGTGAGGAGCTTGGTGTCTTCTTTGGGACAATCCAGTCCTTTGTGTTGGTGGTTGTTCCTCAGTGGAGTGGGAATAAAATGACTGCAATCCTTGCTGGTGTAAAGGAGGAGGTGAATGGGCTAGGAAAAGGTAAAATCACTTACTATACTTTGAAGAATCCAGTATAAACCTGTTGCGTGACAATCTCATATGCTCTGTGTAACTGTCAATAAAGGATATGATGAATTAATATTGATGAATTCCTGTCAATAAGCATATACAGAGAAGCATCTTAATTCTGTCTCAGGTCATTTTCAAGCAAATGAAAATTTTCAGACACCTGTTTCCTGGAAAACAGAGCTTTTGCAAGCAGACTTTGTCTATGACAGCTATATGAGATAGGTGTGCTTGAATACTTGGCTTGATAACTTGGTTCAGTTAAAAAAATCTCAGTCTAAGTTTCAGTCTATTTTAAGAAAGTTTTTGGTTTATTTACATGCAATTTAAAGAGTAGGAAGCATGCAAGTATACAGTTTCCTATGTGCACTTGGATTCATCAAAAAGAGTTTCAGGAGACTGAGACAGCTTTATTAAACTTTACCACATTTTGAATAAGGGCACATGTCACGGCTTAACCCTAGCTGGCAGCTGGGACCATGCACCTGCTCACTTACTCCCCCTTAGTGGGATGGGGAAGAGAGTAGGAAAAGTGAGGAAAAACTTATGAGTGGAGACAAAGACAGTTTAATAAGTAAAAGAAAAAGAATGTACAGGCAAGCAAAACAAAATAAAGAATTCATTCACTGATTCCTGTGGGCAGGCAGATGTTCACCATCCCGAGGAAAGCAGGGCTTCATCAGGCATTACAGTTACTTAGGAAGACAAAACAGCATAATTCTGAATATTCTGCCCTCTTCCTTCTTCTCCCCTCAGCTTAATATATTGAGCATGATGTCATATGGTATGGATTAGCCCCTTGGTCAGTTGGTCAAGATTAGCTGTGTTGGCAGTGTCCCCTCCCAGCCTTTTATGTCCTACCAGGCTACCCACTGGCAGGGCGGTGTGAGGAGCAGAAGAGGCCTTGACTGCTGAGCAATAACCAAAGCCACCAATGTTTTACCAACACTGTTTTCGTCCCAAATCCAAAACATAACACTGTACCAGCCACTAGTAAGAAAATCAACTATTCCAGCTGAAACCATGTCAGCACGTGGATTTATTTTGTTTTTGTTTCTTTGCTTGTCTGTTTGTTTTTTGATTCTGAAATATCCTAGTGGAAAAAATCCTAGATAAAGGTGAACATTATTTCAGCCCATTCCAACAGGTGCATGTACTTTCTATGATGACTCCAGAGCTGGACACAGTACTCCAGGTGGGGTTTCATGAGCAAAGAGTAGAAGGGAAGAATCGCCTCCTGTGACCTGCTGGTCACGCTTCTCTTGATGCAGCCCAGGATACGTACAGTTGGTTTTCTGGGCTGCTAGTGCACACTGCTGACTCATGTTGAGCTTCTCATCCACTCCCACTCCTAAGTCTTTCTCCTCAGGGCTGTTCTCCAGCCATTCTCTGCCCAACCTGAGTTTGTGCCTGGGATTGCCACTTCCCAGGTTCAGGACCCTGCACTTAGCTTGGTTGAACTTCATGTGAATTGCAGTAGTCCACCTCTCAATGTCCATGTCCCTCTGGAAGGGGGATGATTATTGCTATTTTACTTTTCCATTATTGCTATTTTCCATTATTTCTATTAAACTGTCTTATCTCAACCCATGAGTTAATTTCTTTTTTTTTCCTTTCCCTGCCTCTTCTTCCTACCCTTCTAGGGGGAAGGGGAAGAATTGATCAAGCAGCTGCATGGTCCTAACTGTTGGCTGCTGACTGGGATTAAGCCATGACAATAGTATGATAAACTAACACATACAAAATATTTTCAGCTTTAAACAAATGCATTTATTTTTTTAAAGAAAGCAGAAAATTATTTGATACATTGTGTTACAGTATAACTGGATGATCATACTGGCTCCCAATCTCAGCTAAGCAGTTTCACTCTCTTTGAGTATGATTCTTAAAATAAGTGAAGGATGAAACCCACAAAAAAAATTAAGCTTAAACTCACACTGATCTATATAGAGAGTTTGGAGCCTGTATGTCTTTGATCTTCTTTTAATCCACTTTTCTCCAGTTGTCAGATATTAAACATCATGGGGCACATTGTGAGCTCATATAATTTGTTATAGCGCTGTTCAAAGTTAATGGAGCTGAAATGCCAGCAGAAGGTCTGCCCCTGTAACACTTCAGCTAATGTACACTAATCTGTAGAGCTGAGCTATTACAAGTCTTTTTCTCAGGAATGCTTTCTTCAGACACTTTTCTGTTTGCATTTACATTTGATATACTGCATTGGAATTGAAGAAAGAGGGCTGCATTTCCTCTGATTATAACTAACACACAACGAAATCAAACCTGAGCTGCAATACTTCAAAAGCAAATTTTTCCTTTTCCTAATCCAACATCTGTATTACTCCAATAAATCCCACTTAACAAACTGTACAAATCCAGATTTAATTTGCAGTTACATTTCATATTAGCTATAGGAGCTGGGCAGGAGGTTGCCCAGTGAATAAGTGAATCAGTACCTCGTACTGTACCACTGCCTTTGCATGAGTTGGAGATTATGTCACTAGCTCCAGGACTTTGAAGACAGTGAGAATACAAAACCCATTTTAAACTGGACTCACAAGGAGTCATATATGAGCCAGCTTTCTGGAGGAAGCTGGTTTTATATCTGACAATGTAACTAGGAGTGTTATCTTTTTATGAAAAATATACTTGCTGGACTATAAAACATAATTTTTGTGTATAACTTCATTATGTATTTTATACTCATGAATGTTCCATTAAAAGCATCTCTGAATAAAAATAATCTGTAGGCATGCTCTTTGCACCCCTTCCCTCCTGCTTTGCTGAATATTTAGGTAAGTCACAGAAGTAGTGCAGTTTAGGATCTCATCTTTAAAGTCCAACTTCATCAAGGTATAAATGGGTTTTCACTTTGTCAGGTGCATCCTTCCTGAATTTCATATGTGCTCCTTAATGGAAAGGAATGTTTCCACTGAGATTATAACTTGGTTTGGAAATGAATTTCTGATGATATTATAACTAGTGAATAAAAATAGAGGATTTTTTTTTTCAATGTATCTGAATACCATTAAAACTTTAATTACATAAATTTAACACCATGATTGAACAGAATTATAGTATCAAAGGGTTTATTTAGTAAGCTTGTTTCATTTGTGTCCCATGTTCATTATCTTAATGGATGTGATGTTTATGAAGGTGAAATAGAAAGAACTAACCTCAAGTGTCGTGTATGTCTTGCTTCTTAGCAGGTCTCAATATTTTACACAGAGAATAACATCTCGATAATTAAACTGCTTCCACATCTGTGCAGTGGTTTCAACAGGATGCTGCCATATTGCATATGTTTAACAAATTGCACTTAATCAGTCTTTACATTTTCATTATGGAAATTACATTCATATTATTCAACAAGAAGTACCGCCATAAGAATGACACCAGGAAATGGAATAACAATACTGATTTTGACTTTTTTGCAAGGTAAATGCATTTTAACAACAGTGATAAAAAAACCTGTTCTGGCAAGTTAGAAGAGAAATAAACAAAGTTGATATTCAGAGGACACTGATTAATGAACAAATTATTTACTTCTGTAGTGTTGGAAGTATTCACAGCATTAAAAAATACAAAAGAAAATGCAGTCCAAGGGGAATGCAAAACTTCAAGGTTTGATGAGGAATGAGACTTGATGGAGCAGCAGTGAACATACCACAGAGCTTTGGGGCATAACTTGAGCTACTGCAAATTGCAGGTTAAATTTAATTGTGATTGTTATCAATTGTTTAGAGAAACTGCTTTTTGATAAGTAAGCCTCTATGGCTTTTTCAGATGGAGAAGAGAAATAAACAAACCATCTCAAGAATAATTTTAAATGGTGGTTAGTTAAAAAAAAATATGGAAAATAGGCTCTCCTCCTCTGGGTGTGATGTAATAAAACTATTTTCCTTCCAGGCAGCTATAGTCAATACTCTCTGTCTGTAACAAAGGGACAGATATTTTTTTCCTGTTGCTCAGAGTTAACAAAGTACATAGAGATAATATCTAGAGGTAAGAACTGCAACACCTGAGAATAGAGTTCCTTATAGATTAAGGCAAGTTGCTCTGTTTAAATATTTTCATGACTTCAGACTGCATCCTCTTCTTATTCCATCAATTCACATCCAATTTAGAGTGGTGCCTCAGGTGTTCGTTGATTTTTGTTCTCTGTTACAAGGCCCCTTTCTTTCTGGCACTAAATACAAACAGAACATAAAAAATTAAATGTTCCCTGTGGCTTTTTTCTGGTAAATAGTTTTATTACTTGGCATTAATCTAGATTTTTAATTACTGAAGAAGTACACTGATGAATACGTTTCTCTCTTGTTGAAGCCACGGTGAGCCCAAGCTAGATTCGGTGGAGAGAGAGGAATAGCTCTGATTTCTGTGGACATTCACCATGCCACATTGGCAGGTTCTGGTCTGAACAATGGCACCTACTTAATGTTCAGTGGTAGCACTTTGTAAGGGAACATATTTGCAAGGCTCTTTGGAAAACTTGTGTTGGCATAAAATGGTGTCTTTGGTAGTTATATTCTTTTGTAGCATGGTGCTTTGTTTCTTCTGAGGAACAGATAGTGGTATCATTGAGATGAGCACTGAATAAAAAGGATAAGTAATGTAGCTTCTTGCTACCTTATACTCTTGCCATGTTATACTTGCAATTCATGCTGATGAAAATCATCCCTCCTTTCTCCTTGCTCTCACTGAAATAGGCAGAGCATTCAGCTCACCAAACTTGTCTTGAAATGCAATACATTTTGCACAGACAAACTTGGAAGATTCCTAAAATTAGAAGCAATTTTTAATAATCTGCTATAGGAAAGTTGTATGTTTGAAAGTCTTTTCCTGGTTCTTTAGTACTGGCAGATGGTCTGAGATACCTTCTTTAGGTGTGTCTCCCAACAATTCATCTGCCCCCATTGAGCCCCACAAAACAATTGAAGCAGTTACAACAGAGTTACCAAGACACTTAGGTGAGAGTGTGACACAGAAAGAGACTGAAAGGGCTGATTCTTTTCAGTCTGAAGAAGGCAAAGCTAAGACCTGACTGCTGTCATTTACTCTTGAAAAGGAAGTTATAGAGAAGATGGAGACAGCTCAGAAGTGTACAGTAAAAGGACAAGAAGCAGTGAGCAGTGGACACAAACTGTAGCAAGACAAAATCCAACTCAAGGAAGGACAAAAATAGTCACAAAGAAAATGGTTAAGCTGTGGAAGAGTTGCCCTAGGCTGTGGAATCTCCATCTTTAGATATATGCAGAGAAAAACTTGACAAAGCCCTTAGAAACCTGATTAAACTTTGAAGTTGACCCTGCTTTGAGCAGGGATTTGGACAAGATGACCTTCAGAGGTCCCCTCAAGTCTAAATTATTCTGCTGTGGTATGACCTATCTACCTCTTAGCTGTGTAAGGACAGAATAGGGGCCTTGCTACCTATCTCAGACTGAATTCTTCCTCTCTGCAAGGACTGATTACTATCCAATATAAAATTTCCAATGGTTATTTGCCAAAAGGTGAATGACAGAGATATGTGAAAGGTTATAAAGACCCAATTTTCAACAGATAGTCATCATTATTAATGAGCACAACCCAGGCAGGGAAAAAAAGAAAGCAATTTAAATTCAAAGTAAAGTATAAAAACATTTTTATTGACTTTGTTCTTTTTTTTCTTTGGAAAAAAAAAATGTGAAAAACAATACTATAACTGTTTCTCCATGCATATTTTATCCCTCATTAGCTGCATGTGTGCACAAATAGAGAAATATGGGACAGGCAACATGATTGTTAACATTTCAAAAAAGATTCTTCATCACTGTGGGAGGCATCAGTCATATTCTGTTCCTCCAAATCCTTGAAAGTGAAGATCTGCAGCTCAGAATTCAACCAGTGACGTTCAGCTTTTGACACACAATGCCTTTATGAAGCAGAATTGATGGAGTTTAATTGCTTGTAATGGATCCCTCTGAGAAATGGTATAATTGGTATGGCACTGGTCTGCTCTCTTCCCTCTGCCTGTAGGGTAACTACTACATTCTTGGATTTCCCTCAAGATGAAAGGATTTTGGCTGACAGATGCCCTATACATGGAATGCATTGCTATAATCCAAACCTGTAGGAAGAAGAAAATTTTCACTTCCCCTAGAGTTCCAAGAACTGTGAATTGCATATCCGAAGAGAAATAAGAATACTTTTCTAGCTACTATACTTTATTTCCCCTTTTCTTCTATTCACTACTGTTGAATCAACACCTGACAGAGGAGGAAATTGAGAAGAGCTACATTCCTTAGATGGGTATTCAGGGTCATCAGCTTTTGTTTCAATGGTTATTGGATGTTTAGCCCTAATTGTCTCATATTTTGACCCCAAAAATTGTTGTCTGAATATTGCTGGATTAGGTAGTGAGAATGGCTGGACATCACATGGAATATTTAACATCCCCTCACTTTGATGAACAGTATTTTGTTCTTTCCTGTCCTTCTCTGTCTTTTTCTTAAGACTAATTGTTTTTATCTGACTGTTCTTCAAAAAATATTCTTCTCACTAGTTTCTAGTTGCCCATTTATTTTTCTTTTTTTGTAGTTTATCTTCTGTCTCCCAGTCAGCTTTTTTGTCCTTTGCATTTGCGTGTTGCAGTCTGATCTTCTCAGATCAGACTATTCAGTCCTTCTTATTTGACCCTTTGTTTCCAGTTTTCTCTTTTTATCTCAAACCATCCCTTCCCCCTCGGCACCCTCCCCAGCCTCCTTTGGTGGTACTCTAGTTATATTTTCCCTTGTAATTTCTAAACTACCCTCCTATGTGAGAAATTCTTTGGTATTTCTGTTGTTGTGCTAAGTCTATTGCATACCCTGCCTCCATTTTTATTAGTCCCGTTTTGCCACATATTTCTATAATGAAGGAAAATATATCAGGTTATTGCTTTCAGTAATGTGCTCCATACACATCCTTTCATTTTCCATTTTACTATTCCTTTAATATTGCTCTCTGTCTTTGTTCTACCCTGTGAGCAGGGAAACTCCAGAGTACACATCAGCTGTCAATAAGAATAACATCCCGATGCTATCATCTTCTGTCTGATTTGATTCTATTATATGTGTACTTAAGTCAAAAAGGTCAGGCAGAAATGTCGAGACACCTGAAGATGAGCAGAATGAAGTGCTTTTGTTCTGTGCAGCAGTCCAGACTGCATACTGGAATTACAGCATGGACAGAGTTTGAATGATGCAGGGGAGAAATTCATCCAATTAGCCTGGCACCATTACAAAGAAGCCTGAAAAAAGCAAAAGAAAAACCAAGTAAAGCTAAGAGGTGTACAAAGTTTGCCTTTCTGAAAACACTTCCTTCCCTGAAACTTTATTTTATGCAGTCACGGTTTACCCTGGGTTTCTTAAATGAAATGTTTTTGTTTGAATCTAGCTCAGATAAGGTCACTCTGTGATACAGATAATAAATTCTTCTTTATTTTCAGAAGTTCTAAAATGTACAGAGCATGAGATTTGAAATAACACTGATCTCTTTGTATCCTGGTATTTTCTGAAGTGTTAAACACAAACAGCAGAAGATCTAATATTGGTAGATCGAATTCTAAATCCAGTCAAGGATATGTCTTAGCTGCACTTCATCACTAATGATAAGATAATTACAGTGGAGATCAGAATGAAAGTCAGAGAAAAAGATATGCAGTGACAGGTTCTTTATTGGAAAAAAAAGCATTGCTTTATCTGTTAAACTGTCTTAATCAGAGCTCATGAGTTTTCTTATTTTTATGCTTCTGATTCTCTCCCTCATCCCACTGTTGGGAGGGTGTGGGTGGGTAAGCAGCTGTATGGGGCTTAGCTGCTCACCAGGTTAAAACACAAATACTTTAATCACAATGCACTTCCTTTATTGAGTGTAAGAGCTTGAAGAACAAAAATATGTAATCCTTTCACAGTTTAATTATAGCAGCCTCTGTTTATAGTGGTAAATTACAACAAATAGTCAAGAGACAAGAGCACATAAACCACATAGTAGAAAAAGAGAAAAGAAAAAAACTCCTGAAATACCTCAGAAGAGATTTCAGTCTCCTCTCTCTGGTGCCTTTGTTTTTCACTCCTTTCATTATCTTTGGTCACTTGTCTAGATTATGGTTCTTAGAGGTGTTCAGAGAACTGGCAGGTCCATTAATTCCTCGAGTCCATTGATTCCCATTCGTTCTTTAAGCCCACTGTCAGGAAGGTATAAAAGATGGTAGAAGATGTCCAATTAGACACTTTAAATCTACACCTAGAAAGCCATATAAGAAAGGTGTTAATCCTTGAGCTGGCTTTTTTATTTCTTCCTCCCTGAGTGGTAAACAAAAATAACTCTGTGAGAAGAACTGAAAAAAGTTTGGGCATACTGTGAAGAGCAGGGCCACAGAAAACTCTCTCTTTGTGGAGTCTTACAGGCCTGAGTGAGATTATTAACATTTTTCTTCATTAGAGGCAGTGGTCTTTTGCATTTATTCATTTATAAGAGGTTATAATCCTTGAAATTTCTATCCTATTGGTTAGATTTGAGAAATAAATTTGAAGGTTATTAAGAAAGTAATAGCTATAGGACATGAATATGCAACCATACAGTATGATCACATAAAAAATTTGGAAAGTCAGTCTAAAGTAAACAACATTGCAAAACTCACAGAAAGTATTTCAGACCTATCCACTTACTTATTACAGGAACACTGTATACTTTTTTTGATACTCTAGTCTAATGTAAAGAACATGCTGTCCTTCCATTATCATCCGAATCAGTTGTACAGTGTGGTGGTTTACACAAGGCCAGGAAATCAGCAGTTTGTGCTTTCTAAAATGCAGTGAAAGGAAAGGGAAAGAATAGGGAGATAGATTTCCAGATTCAGGTTTGGATAGAGGCTCCTACTACTAGGATGATTTTTGCCACAAATGTCCTGACTTTAGGGAGAGGGACAAGCAGCCTCTGGGGGGTGTGTACTTGGAGAAAAGAACTTGCTTGAAAATGATAGAACATGCCCAGGCTCAGTCCTGTGGCATTTTATTCAAAGATAACTTTTAATGTATATTTCATGATTGCTGTGTTGGTAAACTTCAGGAAAAAAAATATCTGTTTTTTTCTTTGTCGAATGTTCAATGTGCTTAGCAAGGTCTTGACATTAATCTAGTCCTGATTCTTAAGCATGGGATCCTTCAATCATATCCCAAATATTTTTTTTCCATTTTTGATTCATAGTATTATATGCTTTTGAGTTTGCATGAAATATACAAACGTGAAAATGTTACAAAAGTTGTGTAGTTCAGAACTCTACTAATAGAATATTGCTGCCTGGTCTTCCATTTAAACTAAAGTTACAGATGGCTTAGTTACAGTGAAGTTTGTATTCAAGTGCTCAGGAAAATTAATCCTAAAATAAAGAGCTAATTGATTAAATGAGCACATGGTCTGCTTCAGCACACTAGGAGATTAATATTTAATACACCCTTGATAAGTTTATGTAAAGTCTAGTCACACCCTTCATTAAGATATGTTGACAGAAAGGTTCATTTACTTGGATGATGGCCAAGATTCAAAATTTAGCTGTTAAAAATATTGTATTGTATATGGTAAATTAACAGTGAATAAGACTGTGAAAAAATTTATTAACTTGAATTCAAATGCTTGTTCATCTGTAAGGCTATACTTTTTGTCTGAAAATGTATACTTTTTAATGTACAGCAAAGCATTTACTTGTTAGCTAACTGTATACGCTGCACAGTGTACTAAGCAAGATTCACGTTTTTTTTAATTCCTTCAAACATTGGATCAAACTGCAAAGAAAACTACCTGAATGATTGTAACATGTTGGAAAATAATACCTCACTGAAGAAACTGAAGATTGGAAAAGAAAACAAGGGCTACTTTCATAGTGCATATATTCACCTGAAATAATACCACAGAAAAAATCATGACAGCAACAGTTTTATTTATAGGATCTTATGCAAAAATGAAGTATTATAAAGCATGTCAAGTATATAACTAAATTTTTATTTAAAACACCTTCTAATTAAACAGATTTATTTTCCTTTGACAATAAATATATATTTGTATGACTGAAAATTGTAGTTAAGTGTTATGGGAGAGCTCAAGTGTGACGTGTGTGTGTACATGTACACTTTAGAAGAAACCCTCAGTAGCGCAGAAATGAGGCAATAACTGCAGCTTTACAATTCAAATAAATAACAGCTAGTATTGTATCTAACCCTTTTGGTAATGACCATCAATTCCTTGGATATATTGAATACAACCCAAGAGAGTCAAAGACTGAAATATAATTAAATGATGTTTACATAAGGGCATCTCTCCTCTTATATAGGCTGCATGAGAATTAAAGAATGAGGAGACAGACAAAAGCTCCAGGAATTTTCCTCAGAAGTCTTATATATACTCAGTTTTTCCAGACCTATGCATCTAAAATAAGGTGAATAGTTAAAATCCCCTGACTAATACAAATTCACCCTGTCTGTTCAGGAGAGAGAAGCATCAGAGGCTTTTTGTATCTATTGTGCATTAAGTGAAATATTTCACATCTTATTTCTGGGTAATCAAAATAGCTTTAGTGTAAGCATAACTTTTCTTCATTTCTACTCTATCACTTTTATTCAAAGGAGTTCTTCTTTATCTTCCCCTTGTAATAGGAATAATACAAGAAAATGTAATTTATGCAGGACTGTAACATTTACCAAAATTTTTAGATCAATAAATTTAGCTTTCATGATACAATCTGAAAGAGATTTGCTATGTTGCATGCATGAAAAATACCTTGCTCAGTAATCATTCTGTTATTGTGTTGTTCTAAATACAAAGCTTGATATAACTGTGCTATTAAAATCTGTTCCAAAGAATATCCCAGGAGTCCCTCTTGTCATTTTGACTCACATTTGTGCATAATTTTCCAGCTGTAGAGAAATATTCTAAGTAGCTATTGTCATGAAACGTCTGTAAGGTCCTCATGAGTCCTTCTAAGATTTATAAAGATATAGTTTCAGAAATAACTTTTTCTAGCAAGATGTGCAATATATGAATTCAAACACATAATGCTACCTATAATTTAGTGAAGCTGTACATACAAGTCCCAGGTCACAGGATATTTCAATGTAGACTTCGTGGATGAGAACTGAATCCTGAAAACACTAGAAATAGAATTGAATAAATTAATTCTGTTTGAAATTTTTATTGTAATTCAAGTCATATTCAACCTAATTAAATATCCCAATGGAAATCCCCTTTTATGTACAAAACTGGGCTTAATCTAGCAAGACAACACACATCCTTATGAAGTCAAGCAAGATCTTAACCAGCATAAATTTAGAATGCAAGTTCTGTCTCAGTATAGTTTTACACAGTTGAAACTCCCAAGAATTAACTATTTATAATTACCCTGCTGCATTTTGTCTATGGAATGACATGAAACAGGGCATTTGAGTCAAATCTGCATAGTCTTAGCAAAAACTGAATATATTGGTTTTCTCAGATCCACAGCTATTCTACAATGCCTAGTTCAAGGAATAGGTGAGCCATTAAGAGTGACAGCTTTTTTTCCCCCTTTTAGAAAAACCCATTTTTATTATAGCACTGTTGTTTTCCCTTCTTGTTGCAACCTTTGTTTCATCTTGTTTCTTTTTCCTCCACCCTGTAATACTTCCCAGGAACATATATCCTACTTTTCATCAATCTCCTCGTTCACTCCTACTGCCTCTTTTCTCCCAGCAATCCCTTTCAGCATGTATCATTTCCTTTTTCTTCAGTCCACAGGCTGAGATGCAGCGCTTAGCAGTCTTAGTCAAGTTTGCATGGAAAGCCTCCGATTAGCTGATGTGGCTCACACAACTGCCAGGCTAGTTTGACAAGTCATGCATGTTTGGTTTGGTTATATGTATGGGTGCACACTATATATCCTGTTGCAGGGAAAACATTGCTCAGTTCACATAGTCATATCAAATGAGAATCAAAGCCATTTGATTTATTAATGACATAATTATGTGAGACTCAGAACTATACTTTCAGAATCAACTGAAAAACCCAAGATTAACTGTAGTACCAGGCACATACAATTTTCTGAATACCCTTCTATAGCTAATGCACCAAAGTTGTACCCACCCCCCTCCTCCAGCTCACACCCACAAATCACAGACTCCTTCCATCCTCTCCTGAGCTTGTGGGTGCCCCCTGCACCTCCTGGGAACATGTGGTCACTTCAGTTCCAGGGCAGCTCCCACTGCTGTCAGCAGCCCGCACTGATCCTGAGAGCTGGAGAGGGACTCTGTCAGGAAGTGTAGTGATAGGACAAGGGGTAGTGGTTTTAAACTGAAAGAGGGGAGATTTAGATTGGACATTAGGAAGAAATTCTTTCCTGTGAGTGTGGTAAGGCACTGGAACTCCTTGGCAGTTACCAAGGTATTATCAAGGGACTCTGGGGGATGGGGAGGAGGGAGGAGAAAAAAAATAATATCAAAATAAAATAAAATAAAATAAAAAGTTGCATAAAAGAAATGGAGCATAAAAGAAACACAAAGATCTCTAATGGGTGAAAGATCCCAGGGAGGAAATAGAATCATAGAAAGGTTAGAGTTGGAAGGATCATTGAGTTCCAACACTCTTGCCATGGTCAGGGGCACCTCCCATTAGACCAGGTTGCTCAAAGCCCCATCCAGCCTGGCCTTGAACGCTTCCAGGGATGGGACATCCACAAATATAAGATTTAGAAGACTGAAAGTTTATGAACCCTTTTACAGTTTGTCCACTAACCCTTTTTAGTGTATGAGACCATTTTTCCTGTTTGTTTGGTTTGGGATTTTTTTAATGATTGTGTTCTGGCTCTTTATGACAGTGTGAAGTGTTTGTAAAGTTTTTTTTTTTTTTATCAGAATGTGCAGGTGATAGAACTAACCTAATTATGAAAGTCTAGTCTGAGGAATACCACCATCCTACATCAGAAAGATTTGTCATATTCTGAAACTTACAAATGTAAGTCATTGCATTTAAATTTGGCATTGCCCATCTCAGTTCTCCAGTGCTATTATGGAGAGGAAATACAATTTATTTAACTTGAAAAACCTTGCAGATCTGCAAGAACAGAAGAAATAGCTATACATATTTAAGGGGTAACAAAATCTTTTGTATGCAAACTGATTTAGAATTGGTAAATCTAACAAGTTTTTGAAGCTGTCAGCATTCTTTTAAGCCAATTTCAAAGGGATTTGAGGTTAAGCAGTTCATTATGTTATCTTTCGTGACTGAATTTAACTTCATTATGTCTTTGCCTAATTTACATGGACTGCTTTTTTCAGATATACGTAGCAATATTTTTAATACTTCTACTTTTCCTCTTGAAAATTATCTTAGAAAATACTGACTTCGTGGTTTTGATCTATCTTCTATGCACTTAGGGATATACAATAAATCTGTATTTAGATCACAGCTGTATTTAGTTGAAAATAATTTTAAAAGGAAATGTAAAGCAACTTCAGGTGGAAATTTTAAAGGTGAGAATAATATCCTAGAAGATGTATTGAATAGAGTCAGCAGTAAAATAATACTTGGCTCAGAAATGACATTGAAAAGTTTGTTAAGGCAAACCTGTGTGTTAGATCTTGGTTTGAAAAATGGTGAAAGCAAGAAGATTCAGACAAATGATATACTTTTGACTAGTCAAAGGATCACGTGGCTGACCAGTCAGGACATAGATAGATGATGTTTTTGATCTTATGAAAGCAGGAGGAATTATTCCAAGTAAATCACAAAGACTGGTTTATCTTCATACCTTACTAACCCACAGCAGAAAACTTATAAAATACAGTAGCAGAAGGTGAAGAGCATCTCTGGATTCTTTATATCAGGAATATTTTACTTTCATGGGACAGTCTCAAACTTCTCATGGGACTGTCTCAAACATCCAAATCCCTCTTTTTTAAATGACAACAATGATAAATTATGGTTCTAAAAAAAATTTACTTGGATAGAGCTGAAATGCTCTTTTAATAAATATGATTTATACTTTCATTATTTTATTTTGCTTCTGTTCATATTTGAATCTGTCTTTAAAAATGAATGTATTGTCATATTATAGAGATTATTTAATCTTTTCAAAAAATAATTGAATACAAATATACTGAAGGTTAAAATTTATTGCTGTAGTTTAAAAAATGCTGTCAACAGTGCACAGGGTTCTCTGTGGCATGAAAAATAGTTCAGAGATGTCAGTCCATGCCATGTTAGTCCTAGCCTAGCACAGGATCTCTGCATTGTACAACAAAAACCTTCCAAAGATCAGTGCCTGATAACGATGAATTTGAGTCTTTCTAAGGATACCTAAGAATTTTCTTTGCTTTAGGTGGCTCAGTATCTCTCAGTTACTCATGTAGCTAATAAACAAGATATTTTTAATTGATGTGTGCACATGGACAGCATGTGCACAGAGATCTAAAGTCCCAGAACTCCAGTGTTGATTATCCTGTGATGATGGTTGCAACAGAATCAATGAAATGCAATAGATGTTTGGTGTTCCAGTCTAGAAATTAAGAAATAAAATCTTTATTTTCCATGCTAAGCACATATATACTCTGTTTACATAGGTTTAATGTCAATTATAGTCTGCTAATGAATCTACAGCAATAAGTAGACAAAATTTTCATGTTATTCGTCTACAAAAACTATAAACCTGTTGAAACTGAAGTTATTCATAGAATGTTTCCCAGTTTTGCTAGGTTGATTTCTCAGCTGAAGATCTCAGTGAGAGACATCTGTTCTGCATTACTCAGGAGTGCAATAGCATAATAGTGTAAAGAGTATCATACACATCATTTGTTGGAAATTATATCCCTACTTTTCCTTATTCAATAGTACATTGAAATTATTACCTGTGATTCTGAAAAGTCATACTCAGGCTTATGGCAGAGACTTATATGTTCCAGCTGATTGTTATTATCACCAATTGAGACTGATGGCTGTAGAATCTGCATCTAATATGCGTTTGTATTTAGCATGAAAAGAATCTCTTTTTTTAGAGCAATGGAAAATATTTTTTTGAAAAATCTCATTTCTTCCAGATATAAATTTCAAAGCACAAGAGAGACAAAAGGTAGCAAAACAGGTAATTAATCCCACCAGTCACCCTGACAGCAATATATTTCCAAGAAGAAGGAAGATAGCACTGAAGTTGTTGCTATGCAACCTCTTCCAAACGTATATAAAGCTGATAGTTGCTGCTGTTTGCTTAGTTTTGAAGCCAGCTTTCTCCAAAGGAAAAAGTAAAAGAATGTAGGCCTGGAATGGGTAAGTCTGGCCCACTACTACCATTTGACATTACACATATCACTTTGACATTTGATATTATGTAGGTACTCTTTGAAGCTTAGTAAGCTCCATGTTGAAACTGTTTCTCCAGTCAGAAGCTGCATTCCTGTTCCAAACTGTGGCATTGACTTATACGACCTTAGAGCAGAAAGCACAGTAATTTGAATTCATTTCACCGCAGTTACCCTTTCCCAAAGTGTATATAGGCAGGTCCACTCAATGTCCCCAAGCAATTCATTTAAACGCCTTTTATGACCGAAAGGAAACACTTTAGGTTTTGTTTCTTTACTTAAGGGACTCCTCTGTCTCAGCCTGACCTGCCTAGTCGAGTATAATAATACCCTTGAACTGTCTCTCACCCTCTTTCAACCCCTCTCTTTTTCTCATTTCTGCAGCACAAGTTGTATTGCTTGTGAATTCCCATTACTGTTCTTGGCTGAGATCTGCAGTTTCTCAGTCACTGCAGAGACGGGAATTCAGGAGCGTAATACCAGAGTTAGTGTCACTTAGCTACTGGGAAAATGAATATATAGCTTTATTATTTGTTGTAACACCAACCCAGGGGGCACCAGGCGACCTCCCTTACCTCATAGATGCAGCGGATTAGGCTGCTGGGACTCAGGGCCAGCTCAGAGTCGGTGTTGCTAAGGGTAGCCCCTTTCACGTTGTGACTCTTGGAGAGACCTCTAGGCATCATGAAGTGGCCATGGCCAGGGCTGAGCCCCAGCCCAGGTGAAGCAGCTTTCAGCTGAGGCTCTAGCCTGGTCCCTGCTGCCACCAGGAACCCCCCCACTCTCAGCTCCCTTGTCTGGCCCAAACTGTGCCATTAACATGGATCAGAGTGGCTGATATTGGCAGGGACCTCTGAAAGTCATCATGTCCAACCCTCCTGCTCAAGCACAACAGTCTAAAGCATGTTGCCTCAGGTTCCGTCTGGATTTTCCATATCTAAGAGGATGGAGATGCCACAAACTCTCTGGGCATCCTGAGTATTGTAGCTAATGGTCTCAATGTATATCTGGATGCTGACTATGAAGATTAGACTTCTATCAGAATCAAGCTGAAGATTTTATTGTAAGAGGATCCCCTGGGTTATTTCTTTCCTGAAGATTCTTCTTTATTTTTCTTTAGAACAGTAGTAACAATGTATGTGTGGAGGTTGTGATTTGGGCTTTTTTTCAAATGTTTTATTTCAGTTAATAATTTTCAGATTCTCTTACATTTCAGGTTTCTACATGTCGTGACTTCTACTGCTTCACCTGCCTGCCTGCTATACCTTGTCAAACCTCGTGCTTGCTTGGGAGCAAGGAATCTCTTTCCCCAAAGGGATCTGTTTGACCCTGATGTTAAAAGGATAATCGGACAACAACAAAACCAAATGGTTTCACCTTCATGGGTTGATGACACCAATACAGCTGTTCGAACAAAGATTGCTGCTGTGGATTTTGTGGACAAAAAAGAATTTTGTCTTGTGGGCAAGAACCATCTTTAAAGTACATCTGCTGGATTGGTTGTTTCAGAGTACATAGTGAGAAAGCAAATCTTAAAAACTCTAGTAGGGCTAGGATGTGAAACAGGAGCTAAGTTACCGCAGAGCTGCCAAGTATTTCTGTATATTTAGTGTGCTTAAATAAATATCTAAAATCTGTATCTTACAGGCTTTTAAGTGTCTTTGTTTCCTCTTGTGGATCTCTTCCCCTCCTCAAATATAATTAATTAATAATAATTATGTGGGTTTTTTTTTGTTTTTGTTTTATTTCTAGTTATACTGTAAACTTTTCAGGGCAAAAATCTTTTATGCCCGAGATAGTGACAGTACTTAGCAAGCACAGAAGTCTGGCAGAAACACTTCTTGTATGCTAAAAGGAAGTAGCTGTCTAAGTTAATCAAGTGGAAGGGACTTTCCTGCTCTGTCTTGGTTTTTATGCTATTGATGTCTTGGTAATATCTGTGAATACTTTAATAAATTAAATAACATCACCGGTTCCTATCATGTAAGATTTAGTCTTTTCCTCTTTATTTCTCCACAAAGAAGAATTTTGACTATTGGGCAGTATTTTGGTATTTGTTTTGATTTATATGTTCATAGAGAATTTGTTGTGGATGCAACATAAACTGTTTTTTGTTAAAAGAAGCAAAATCACAGAAATTCACCTGATAAATGTGTCAGAGAGTGTTGAAACTTGCACTTGCATGGACTCTTGAGCCTACTCTTAGCTCCACCTGAGAGACTCTGAGAGAATTGTCTTCTGTAGTGGACTTTAATTTTTGTCCTTTTTTCCTCATTAGCAAGATTACTGATTACAAATTTCATGCCAGAGCAATAGTGATCTTTTAGGTTACTGAGTTCAGGCCAAAGGGCACTGCGTAAATCTGATGTTTTTCATGAGAAGCCAGTGAATATAGCCATAAGACTTATGCTTTTGCTGCATTTTTGATAACTAAAAGATACATTGTACTTATAAAAAACATGCTGAGTGATCCTAGTCATTGTCTCTTGAGAAGTGCATTCATGGATATTACTTGTTGCTAGACAAGAACTTAATGTCAGTAGACAACCCATTGAACAGACTAACTGTGGACTAAACCCTCAGACCAAAGGACTGCATTCTGGCTAAGAAAGTCTGCAAAGTTCTTTTATCACTTAAGTAGTTAAACTTACAGATGTGCAAGGCAAATAGCAATAAGTGATGAGTGAAACTGCAAGTTTTCTGGTCCCTCCTTATATTTAAATCCACATTGTCTTCCTGCTTTTTTCAGCTTTGTTAGCTAAACAGAACTATACAGGGAAAAGAAAAAAAAAAAAAAAGCCACAAATCCCCACAATGAGAAATGGAGTAGCAGGAAATGTATACCTTACCACTAATCCTTGCAGCCCTCTAGAAAAGTTCTGGGTATTGAAGCCAGTCTCTGTCCACATAAGAACATAACACTTCTTTCTTATTTTTATTTTCAGGTTTTATAAACATTGATTTCATAGGAAGTTATAGATCTGTAATAAGCAAGTTACAATGAATCTTTTCCAGATATTTTAAAAAGTAGCTCTTAAGAAAGAGAAGAAGCTATGAAACCTGAACAAGTCTCATGTAGCCTGAAGCACCAAACTTTGCTCTCTGATCTTCAGGGCACAGGGAAAAGGGAATGTGTGCTTTTAGGTTGCAGAGCAGCTGCTTCTTGTCTCTTCCTTACCCTCTCAATCCTCACCCAAAAGCCTCAAACAGCCTAAAGCCTCAAGTGTATAGCTTAAGGTAGAGATTATTCTTATCATGTGTTTTGCAGCCATAGGAAAGGAACAGACTTTATCGCTAAAGAGCTCTTGGAGATACCACTTGTGTTTTTGACATGCTTCCAGTAAAGTCAATGAGAAAGTTTTCCTCTGTCTACAGGAAGAGTATTTCTTTGAATACTCTTGTGGGGTTTCAAGATGTGAAAAGGTATGTGAACGAGGTTTTTCACATGATTAGTTTATGCCCTGTCTGTTCTTCCTGTGGAAACAATTTGTACAAGAAATAATATTTTCATATATTACTAAATTTTTGAGTGTTTCTTGTTTCTTGTTTTTCATGTTTCAGTAAAACTTGAAAAGAAAAATTCTTGTTTGTCATTTTTAACACCTTCAGGTAACACAAATAGAAAGTTTTCTGCAAATTATCAATTAATGGTTCATCCTGAAAGAAATCCAAGTTGTTACCTTTAAGGTTTTTTATTGTTTCTTAAAAAGATTTTATCAAGACCTTAATTTTCTTACTAATGTCAAGATACTAATCATAAAACAGATTACAGGACTTTATGAAATGTTCAAACTATGCTCTTATAATTCCCTTTCTTTTTTTGCTATGCAACTGCTTCAGGTCATTATTGTACCTTTACTATTAAGGACTGTTATTATTATTATTATTACAAGAATTGGATGACACATATCACAGTTTAGGCTGTGTTGTCAACTAAATGAAGGGCAGTGTCCCTTCCCAGAAGTGGAAGGGAGAAAGAGATTAAGGGAGAGATACTTACAGGTTGGAAAAAAACATGAAAAAACTTTTAATGAAATATTAACAATAAAAAGAAGACATGATAATATTAACAAGAAAATGATAATATATATATATACAAATATAGAGAAAGATAAGTTCCCAGGATTATGAACATGTCTCTGGCCAGCACTGGGAAAATTCCAGACTGGACTCAGTAGCATATGGAAAGTGGACTCAGGAATGCACGGATCAGAGTCAGATGAGCAGAGTTCTTCTTGGATGCTGGCCATCAAAGAAAGGCTAACTCTTTTTCTCCCTCAGCTTTTATACTGAGCATGAGGTAGAGGGGATGGAATGCCCCTATTTGTCAGTTCTGGGGAACCTGGGGCACTCTTCCCCACAGGTGGGAGTCCTCTACACGTTTCCTCTTCCACGTCCAATAGGGCATGTAACTAAGTTAGCTGACCCTCATTGTTACAGCAGTAAGTATAACCCTCTCTGCATACCATTCCTTGGTATTAACTATAAATATCAGACAATAACTATCTGGTAGCAGGCACTGTCTGAAAGATGTAACATTAATTACAGAAAGTACAGTCAGTTAGAAAAGATTTAACTGGAAAGTAAAATTACAGAAAAGAAAATTGGTTTTGTTCTATCTCAAACCAGGACAATATGATAGCAGGCTGCTATTCACTGAGCCAGCAGGTTTCTCCCTATTCTGTATTTCTCTGATTATAGCATTCTGGACAAGCAAGACGTTTCTCTATCTGAACAGAGGTCTGGGATCTGCTCCTCAGCTAGGGTCTGTAAGAAGCTCCATTTCTATAAAGTCATACAGCACTAAAGCTGTGAATGTGCTCTCCTATCTAGTAATTAAGCATACTAGGGCTTATAAAACATAGGTTTAGATGTAACACTTTTGGAGTATTACATTATGTAGAGCATAACTGCCTGAGTTTTTCCTGTGAGTGAAACTGGTGATAAAGAGCCTCAGAGAAGAGGTAGATTTCTTCCTCTGTGCTACATAAGCTCCTTCTTTTGATCTCTATTCTGAACTTCTTACATTGACTTCAATTGCAAATCTAGTTTACCATGTGCTTTGAGCTATTCATTTCAGCAGAGACTTTTCATTAATCAGAATCTAAGAATGGCCCTCTCTGGTGTTCCCTAATTCATGGTAAGCATTAAGAATAATGTCACTGCCGTAAATGTCAGTGGATCAGACAAAACTTTTAACTTACCTACTATAGAAGGCCTTTGTTTAAAAGGCCCAGTGCTTAAAAAAAGGCTACCATGCAGGCCTGTGTCACACTGTAAAGGGAGTTTCAGGATGACTGCACAGATGTAACTGCAACCCCTACAAACCCCAGGCTTTTACCAAAGAGACAAGTCCTCAATTAATTTTGTGCATAATAAATACAGATTTAATAATGAATATCTGAAATCACTTAGGGTGATAAGGTTATTTTTCATCTTGTATAGGAAGAAGATTGGGAGACATATACCTTCAAACTGCAGAAGGAAAACTTAAATTCCCATATAAGGAGACTATATCCATGGTTTGTTTACTTTTATAAATATTGTTTAGTACCCTTGCTTTTTGGAAGGGCTGAACAATGACAGTCATTCTAAATAGCTAAGCCTATTTATGATACAAACAACCATACAGTGAATGCAATTTGTTTTTTCTATCATATTGTGTTATATTTACCACTAAAATATTTGGTTGTCTAAGCATTATAAAAATAAAGTGTGGCAAAAGTTCCAGATTTGAAAATTCAATTCTACTGGAAATACTGAAATTTTTATTGTGACTGTAAGTAATTGATTCAATAGTTATATTAGTAATTGGACTAGAACAATCACAAGAATTGTTGTGATAGAGCAATTACAATATTCTTTTCAATTTTTTTTTAAACTTTTAAGAATGTTATGTCAGTAATAAAATACATCAAAGCATGCCAGGAAATATTATGACAGAAAGTGTCATATTGTATTTTATTATATTACTTTGACTTGACATATTGCAGTGTTGACATGGGTTAAATGTTATAGTACATCAAATTAACATAAAATTTGACATGTTTTGACTTTGTTGAACTAAAAATGTTTCATGAGGTTAAAATAAAATATAATAGTACTAACAGTGCATGCTACTTGTGATATTTCTCATAGCTTTAACAATTTTAATTAATGCATTCTGGTAAAAATCTTCCATTTCATCAAATCATGGTTTGCTTCCAGACAGATCTTCCAGCAAAACTTTAACAACAGTAATATACAAGTGAGGACCCACAGGTTAAGGATCCTCATCTCCTTTGGCTTTATCCAAACAATACACCTTTACAGCAGCTGAGGTTCTGTCCTAATGTTCTTCTTCATCTTCTTGTCAGTGGATATTTTTCCTTTTAGCATGATGTTGGGAAAGCTAGGTCAAACATCTGAGCTTTATGTCTTGTTTGTGGTCACTCTGATCTCTGTCACAGTGAATTTCTTAGTTACAAGCCAGCTGCTGAGAAAACTGTCTGCCATGCTCATGGGTCTTACTTTGATGTCTGACATTTCCATTTCCCCAGAGGAATGCAGGTGTCACAGGAGGTGGTGATCAGGGAGACTGAGACCATCTCTTAGGTTGCCAAGGCCAGACACATGCTGGCCTTTCAAGATCAAGACCAAAACACTGAGCTTCAAACCATATTCAGCTGGGAGCCAGCACTGAAAGCAGAGATGGAAGTGATGCACTTTTGATGGTCAGGGCTGCCAAGCAGTTACAGGTTATTGCATTCTGGGTAGCATGGAGGTTTGAAAAGAGAAGGTGAAGAAAGAATAAAGAGGGACTCAAACAATTTGATTTTATTCTAGTGATCTAGTTGTACTTTCAGGGTGCCCTGAGGGTTGGGGGTTCCCTGGGGATGGGGACCAGGCATGACAGGGGTGGTTCATAGGGGCCAGCTTGCCAGGGGCTTCACCAGCCAGGAGCTGCTCCAGCTGCAGTCAGAAGCAAGAAAGATGAGGGGTATTGGCACAGCCTCAGCCCTGGGCATAAGGAAGAGGCTGAAGTTGGTCTGGGACATAGGCCCACGGGTAAGCTCAGCTTAGCAGGACCCATGGGCTGGGTAGAGCAGGGCACCATGGAGCTGGAGAGTGGCTCGGCTGCAGCATCTCTGGGGAAGGGACTGATGGCTCTGGGGGCTGCAATGGGGTCCTGGGTAGGGTTTGGGGAGCCATGGTCAGAGCTGGGCAGGGACAGTCAGGGGTGTTGATGGCCTCAGGACTCTAACAGTACAGCACTGTGATCTTCTGTTACTGCAGATACCTTATTAATTGCAAAGATGGAATCTTAATCTTTATCAACTGACTATTAGAAAAGAAACTGAAGCTTTCAATCAACTGAAAACCTTTTTATTTTCCTTGAGAACTGGCCTGTGTGAGTGACTTTGACAAATATCAGTGACAATGTAAAGTCATTAATTTGTATCTTCTAGATATCCGCATCAGAGATACACAAATACTCTGAGCAAAGTCCAAAGTTGGTCAAAATCTCCCTGCACCACATAAGCATGTCAATTAAACCATAGAGAACTGTTTTTTTTATCTGAGTTTCTTTCAAATAGTTTGATTTAAACATAAGAGACTGTCCAGGAGCATTTAATACAGTCTATTAATGTCTTATGAAAAGAAAGTAAGATTTCCAAGAAACCAGCCTAAACTGGTTTCTAGTTTCAATTGATGGTACCTATGTACAAACTGATGTTCAGTGAAAGTGAAGATTTCTGTATTTATTTACAGCAAGGGTAATTTGGCTTCATGCAGAGTAAGACTGGCAAGCTCCTCTTTACAATGAACTACACCAGAGACATGCTTTTACATGTTGGATGCGGAATAGCTATTATCTCTGTGGAAACAAATATGTGTTGTATTTTCATACAAGTAGGAGCTCTGGAAAATCATTTAAAGTTGCCCCTCTGTTTTAAAAGGGAAATATTGATCTATTTTAAGCTTTCAAAGTTAAGTTGACTTTAATGACAGTAATTTTAGTGTTGCATGGAAAAAAAACTTTGAACAAAGTGTTAATACTGCTTTGCTGTCAATAATTTATGATTCATATTTGAAATATGCTTCTATTTTTAATGCTCAGAATAAATATGGAATCTTTAAAAAGAAAAAAGAACAAATTTGAAGAGTGAATGGTGCACACTGCTAATATGATACAAGACACTTATATTCTTGGGAATTATTTTTCAACCCTAAAAATAACAAAAAGGCTGTATGATCTAAGAGTTGTAAAAGCAAAATAAATCCAAGAACTTGGAACTGACTTTCTAGGGCAGAAGAATATAAATTGCTGCTGCTTCTTGAGTTGACATTTATTTACCATTTTGCAGTATGAAAAAGAGCTTCAAGATTAGAACAGAGAAAATTAAATTATGTTCCTTTGGATACCAGGAGGATTGTGTTTTAGAGATAGCTTTAAAGGTACATGGCCACCGGTAAAGGCCAGTACCTCACTAGATGTATTTTATTCTTAAATGAACTGCCACAGAATCACTCAGCCAGAACTAAAGAAACTAACCAATTTTGTTCCCTACTAAATAATTACCTATTTTTGAGGAACATTTAGAAATGTAAACAGTATGTAGATAATGTCACTTTGGAGGCTGATAAGAAATGTTATATCAAAATCCAATGTCCAGCTGAGGATGCAACTAAGAAACTCAGCAGTTCTATATCTGAAGCATCATTGTTTTAAATTATGTGAGCTTTTCCACAAATACAGCTTTCATGAAGCAAAGATAATTAACTGTGTTCTGGGTAGACTGAGTTTCCAGGCTACAAAAATTCATTGCCACTGTTCATAATGTTAAGAGCTTTAAATGTCTTTTATTAATACTGCTTTAGCTAGATTTTCTATTTAATATTTAAGTAAGTATTCTGAGCAAGTAAGTATCTTGGGTCTCAAATCAGGGGGATGACATTGTAATCAAATGTACAAGGTTATTAAAAGGAGGGTTGCTGTATAGCTTTGATTTCATACAAAGCATTTAGGTATTAAAACTTTTATACCCAGGTTTCTGTCAGACCTGTGAGAAATCACATTTAACTAACAGTGACTGACCCAAAATACAGTTTACTTTTATCTTGATACAAAATACATTTTCCTTCTTACAAGTCTTGCCGAATTTATTAATAGATTCTTCTTTTTTTTTTCTTCTTTTCTGTCAAGTCTCTACAATCTAACTTGCCCTGAGAGAAGACATGGTGTGAGAGGAATATGTTAAAATTACCAAATAAAGCATGGAGGTGGAAAATATTAATTAAGTATAAGGGAACTGACATGTCATAGAATTAGCATGAAAAATGAATAATACAAAATTTGTGCAATATGAAGTAATTTGAATGTTTTGAACAGGGATCAATGCCAGATATTTCTAATTTCTACTAATCATATTAGGAAGATTTAGGAAAAAGGGTCACGGAAACTGGGAACTAATGAGATCTATTTCATCCATTATATTACCATGTGTTGAAAACTACAGAAATTCTGGAATGGAACACTGGTTTGCCACTGAGAAGTGTGGTGGTTTAATTTTGTTGCTGATTTTTTGGGGAAAGACCAACCAGTCATCAACTGCAATGCCTGCTTCCTCACTTGCCCAAAGGGGAGTGCATTTCTGTGCTGGCATGCAGGGACAGACACACTGCTGAGTCTCAGATGACTGTCACTCAAGAGCTTTTTCTGTGTGTCTCCTAGGCATCCTCTGGGAGAGTGCTTGCATTCACGCAGAGACACACTGAAATCACAGGAGCTTTCTACAAGTCCAAATCTGTTTCTTCTTAAAACAGTTTCCAGACCCATGTTTTATGTGAAGAGCACAACTTACACATCTCTGTAGCACATCTTAGCATAGCAGCTTTGCAATGAACTAAGAGAGAGAACAATCACAGTTTTATTTTCTGTGTACCAGAAAATATTTTGGTTTTCTCCTTCACATTTCTGTTGTACATGGTGCTTATTTAATAGGAGGTATAAAGCATAAGCAAAGACAAGCACAGGGTATATTGGACAGATGTTTTATTTTGTTGATTGCTGAGGAGGGTATCTTGCATACAGTAGCTATTTGAGTAGCTCTGGAAGAGCGATTACCTTTGAGCCACAGTCATTCCAATGGGGCTGTAGTCCTAGATCACACAGGCAGTTTAGGAACAGCAAGAAAAATTGCTATGTCTGGGACAGACTAAATGACCCTTCAGTTCCGAATCATGTCTTTGATAGGAGCCGTCTCTAGAAAAAGATGATAAGGAAAGGCTTCATATAGAATGGTACTTTCCTTGATAAATACCTTCACTTTGGAGAAGCTGTATGCAGGTATTTCCTGAAGTGAAAACTGTTGCTACATCTCTTGTATAACAGTTCTCAGCACACTTTTCATCCATGATTTGTGTAGCTTTCTTTGTAAGCATTTATACTTTCGGCATCCAGAGCATCTCATGGCAATGAGTTCCACATGTTTATGAACTCTGTGGAGAAGTATGCTTCCTTTGTTCATTTCAAAGCTTCATTTATCTTCTTTAACAGGAGGCTACAAAGCATGACCATATATCAAATATAGCAGAATCACAGGCCCATAATGGAATCTCCTAAATACTAAAAAATAGGTAGAAACTTAAAATATGATTAAGTGATTCTTCTCATTATAAATTATCTATTGTTTCCTAAATTAATATCCTTAAGAAAAACAGGATTTAAAAATAAGTTGAAGCAAGTTAATCACAAATGTATACTCAGTCAAATCTCTTCCATGAATGACTCCATTGACTTCTCAACTAAGCTCATAACAAAAGTCTGATCACAGGCAGCCCAGAACTCTAAAATGCTCTTCATTACTGATACAGTCCAGACTTATTTGCAGTTCCAGCAATAGAAAAAAGTCAGTGAGTTGTTTGGAGATCTGTGGTTAATTGAGCTCTTTTCATTACCTTATTGTTAGGGGAAAATGCTAATTAATTAAGCCTACAAACTACATTTCTCATCAAAGGTCTTCCAAGCCAAGGTTTGTGGCAGAGTACGTAAGTGTTCCCTCTGGTGTACTTGAGTGTGAACTCCAAGACTGCCTGAACATATGCACTAAGACTCTGAGCTGTTAAATCTCAAAACTTTGTTCTTCTAAGAAGTGAAGAGGATGCAGTAACACTTGATCTAGTAGTCTTTTTGCATTAAAACAACTATTAAATAACATGGACATTCCATCTTCTGTTGGGTTAATTTATAATGAACACTTGTTATATATTGCAACTTGTGGCAATGCGAAAATTTTGTTTTCCACTCACGAGCATGTACCATTGAAATGAATTTATAAGCCTGCTTTTTCTGACCGGTTAGCTTCTGCAATTTACATGCAGATTAGACAGATAGGGATAGAATTTTCTTTATTCATTCACTCTCTTTATTCACATAAAACCATTGGTAAATTGTTTTGGAACAACTCATTCACCTTAACTGAGACAAATTCTCTCTCTGTTTCTTGTAATATCTGATTAGTGTTAATTAGATACCAGAAGTTCGTCTGATGTTCTGCTGTGGTGTTGGAATTTTTTTTTCCCCAATATGAAAAATTAAGAGAAAGAAGGAGGATATATTTGACTTTTAGCATCATGGAATTCTATTGAAATAGACATCAACTACTGTAATTCCAACCAAAAATGGATACAAGTTTACAGCTGGTGGCTGACTGCATTAACACATCAATACAATCAATGTCTGAAAGTAAAGATATCAAAGATGTTATTCATATGCTTTTTGGAATGAAGGGATGATATTGCCTTTTATTTTTGGTGTGTTTCTGTTTCTAATTCACTTGCAGAGGAAATGTGATCGTAGACAGAGGAATTACCTGAACACCTAAGCAAGCTGAATAACTATGTGGAGGGACCATTAATTTCCCACACTGGATCCATTTAATTGCTTCTTATGCTAATGAAAGTATCTCACTTCTTTTTTTCTGGCCTATAGTTTTCTTCACCTGCATGTTTTGATTAAGGGTGTGAATGGTGATTAAGCACAGAACTTGCCAACACAGGAGTTGGGCATGTTTCACAAAAGAAAAAAATAAGTACTGCCATCTTCAAATTCTTGCTCTGTTGCAGATTTTCAAAGACATGGGTGTGTCTTGCGGTACAATTTTTGGATCTAGTATTTGATAGAAATGCTATCACTACTACTAGCAGAGCAGGGAACTTGAACACTAAGCCATCAGTATGACCCTTTACAGAAACAAATTAATATTCATTTTTCCTTATTCATTCATAAGAAGAAATAAAAAACACCAAGGAGTGAAACATAATAAAGCAGGTGAAGAAAAGTTTCAAGACTTAACATGTTTAATTTACAGGAATTCATGTTACAAACAGACCTCCAAATCTTACAATGATCCTAGAGAAAGAATTATTTCTGTAGGGAATATTTAGAAAGAACTTGTTGTGCAGTAGTTGGTCTCTAGTATGAAACTGGGAAGTAAGAGTGCTATACCTCTTATACCTTTTTATATTTGTCATTTGCTTTTCAGAAGTTACATAGTTACAGGAGTTCATGGTTGTTGGCTAAAGCCAAGAAGTATTTCCCTTCATGTTTTATTCAAGTTGGATATGATTATAAAACTAGGAATGCTGATAAAATTGGTCCTAGCACTTAGGAGATTTTGAAGCCTACAAAGAGGATTTACTGTATACAAGGGGACTTTGACACGGTGTAAGTCATGAAAGTCCAAAATCGCTGTACTTAAACCCACCATTTGCCTACCTATAGACGTGCACATGAATTCCAAAGTTCCATTCATTGCTAACCTTGCAACATCTGGAACAGCTAAGAGTAAACTTCTGGACAATCAGAGGTACTTTCAGCTTAGCAGAGCTAGCAACTTGGTATTCAGCTACTCATCAACTCCACGTAAGATTCGCAAATTAGATTTTCTCTTGCTTATGTTGTGAAAAAGACTCTCTCTGATAAGGGTACTCAAAACGCATCAGGCTTTTTTAAAAATGTAGTATAGTGTTCTGTTTTCCTTCAAAACATGACAGTAGAAGTACTGGTAGCGATATCACCACCCTTTGACAACCACAAGCTGCTGAGATAGATGATGTGGAATCTACCTGTGTTTAATTGCCCTTTCCTTTCTTATGGAAGAATTAATGCTTTTACAGGGAACTATTTGAACTTCCTGGTAGGGAAAGAGAAGAGGAGGTAAGAAGACCTTTTAAGATTAGGCTATTTTGCACTGATGAAAAGAAAGGTTAAACAGAAAGCATGACTCCTTAGCTTAGAAGTTGCTCTCTGATTTCTATATATTTTACATTTTCCAGTCACTTGGTAACTGTATGTTCCACACAAAGTGGAAATCAGGCTTTATCCTTCTATGATGAGTGTCATAAGTGCTGAGATACAATCATTCCTTCTTGTATCTCCTCTCCTTTCTTAACCTACTAGTCTTCTCTAGACAATGAAATTAAATGGCTAGACAAGGAACTACTAAATTCTTTAGGTTTAGCAGTTCTAGAAGACTTCTATTTCCTTCTGTCTTTTTTTTTTTTTTTTTTTTTTTTTTTTAAACTGGCTTAGAAAAAGGTATATTTTCAAAAGCCTAGGTGAAGTTAGAGAAAATTAAAAAACAGTAGAAGCGTCTCTGTGTCTGGGTAGAAAAGACATCTTTTTTCTAGTTTTGAAGGGAAAAATGAACTCTCTAAACTTCTGAGAATGATTGCAGACAGCTACTGTGGAGAAGAAATCAAGCTACTGCTGCTTAACCAAGTGTTGGACTAAATCATCTCAAGAAATCCTGCCAACTTAAATGAGTCTGTACCCAGTAAGGAGGCTTAAGCTCCAGAAAATCTTCCCATTACTACCATTACTTACATACACATAGTTCTTGTAAGCTTTGGGTTTTGGAGTTTAGTATGATTCTATGTACCTTGTCCTGGATCCTTTGTCTTAGAAGAAGCTATATTGAAAATATTCCTCAAAACTTTATTAAATCCTAATTCCAATAAAATAGGCTTTATAATGGAGTGATAGGGATCATGCTGCTGAATGGAGGAAGTAGGACAGGGGATGGAGAAAAAAACAGGGTAGAAGAAACAGAGAAAAAGGGATGGGTGAAAATACTCTAGTGTCTGGGAAAGAGAGATATCTAAGGGGACATTTTTCCTGCTTATTAGATTTAACCATGATAGTACAGACAGAAACATTACATGATACAGATACAGCCACTTAACCTTGTACTCTTTCCCTATTCATTTTGGGGCAGCATCTGGTCCTGATACTTGCAAATTCTTTAAGTTGAGCACAGAATAACTTTAGAAGAAGATAAAAAAGGAAATAAAAGAAATAAAAAAGGAAAGTAGGGAAAGAAATTAAGAGTTTAAGGAGGTAAAAAAAAAAAAGAGGAAAAGGAATTTAGATTGAGAAGGCAGTGGCTAGCTGGCAACATTATTTTGTAGAGAAAGCTAAGAAATAATGAGAGAGGAGGGCTATGAAGAAGAGTTAGAAATAAACAGATAAGAATAGAGACAGGAGGAAAAAAAAATAATCGGTTCTGGGAGAGAATTAAAAAATAGGAGAATGTGAAAATGGCGGCATATTCACTGCTCAGCTCAGGAATGTCTCTCTGTCTTTAGTGAAACTTCCAGTAAGCTTGGATTTTTGAATTTGAGAAAAAGAATTGGACTTACAAGATATCCCTGACAGCTCCATGGATACTTGTAATGGAAAACAAGGGGAAAGATGAAGAAAAGCAATGTTTAAGTGTTTATTTGAAGTCTGTTATCGAGTGAACGAGAGAAGGAATTATTATGTCCTTAACAGTTGCATACCTGTAGCAGGAAAGTGGGAGGAGGCTAAGCTCTTATACAAATTCACATCTCGTGCTTTCTTCCTGCCTTCTCTCAACTTCTTTGGTCTTGCTTGCAGTTCTTTCCCAGAAATGGGCAAGGCTTATACAAAGTTGATTCCCGGTGAATTAGGAAGCAGACTAGCTCTGTTATGAAGCTGAATAGCTCTCTAGTCGGATAAGGGCAGTACCTGGTTCTGTATGAACCTTTTTGTATCCAAGGAAACAGAATTTTCTGTTACTTGTAAGTAAAAATAATTTGATCAAAATAATTATATCAAAATAAGTGGCAATATCATTACAGAAATAAAGAAAAGAGTTACAAACTTCAGGTAATCCTTTGAGTCAAAAGAAGACAGTGTTTCAGAACACCTGGACTTTCCTTCTTGGAGGTTTATTACATTGTTTGCCTGCTGTTTTTAAAAGAATTTTTGTATTCTTTTTTTTTATTAAAAGGGGAAAAGTGGAAGAAACTTTAGCAATACTGCTATCTGGAAGTGTGCTTTCATTCCCTTTGATAATGCAAATAAAGAGAGCAGTGCTACCTACTTTCTGTTCCACCTGGCTTCAGTCAGTGCCATAAGTTTTAGTAATAACAAAGGTCTTTCATATCTAAGAAGGACATCTAGATTTAACTACACACTGCAAGTAATTTAAAGACAGCATTGCATCCCAGGAGTGTGTCACTATATATATTGAATTGCAAAGCTACAATTCTGGGTTTTGAGGTGTTGGAATCACTTTGTGATTATCCTGTATCCTTTCAGCTCTACTGTTTGCCAGTTCAGGTATCTCAAGCATTTGTGCCTTCTTAAACTTCATATTCTTCAACACTATTAATCACTCAGTACTCTGGAACATTTTGGAAGAAATGTAAGCAGCTACAGCATGAAGTCTGAAAGTCAGAAAAAACTATATATGTTTTTCTACACCTGCTGCTAAAAAGCAAAGTGAGGTGACGGGGTAGACTCCAGGAGCTGATTCCAGGCTAAAAGTTGCCCTGCCCCTTTTGTCTGAAGTCCAGTGACTAATGGACCTCTAGCTTTGTAGAGCCACAGGCCTGAGATTCCTCCAAAGTGAGGAGCATATGCCAGTGGAATAAGGGATAAAAAGTCATGTCCAGGAGTCTGCTCCTCAGTGTATTGTTTCTCTTAAAGATTTTTCACACAGAAGTTGTTGACTTGAATTGTGAGCCTGAGCTAATAGTTTGTCTCTATTGATATTTTCAGCACCAGTATTTTGAAAGCTATACAATGAACTCCATTAAAGTCAAGAGGCTACTCCTTCAGGAGTTTGACAGTATTACAATTCCTTAGGCCTAGGCTTTTAAATTTAAAAGTTTTTTAATGGCACTGCTGGGTCACAAAGTAAATCTTGAGACCGAAGCACTAATTTATCCATTCCTTGGTGTGTGCTCAACCAGGATGTTCACATGCATCAATTCACTGAGCTTTTTTGGGTTTGTATTTCCCAGGTGCTGAGGCAGTATATTGAAAAATCTTACCTGACAGAATTAGTGAAGAACATATCAGTTTTCTTTTTATTTTTATGACAATCATGGTTATTTTCAATGTGTAGCAATATTTACAAAAAAATAATTTTAAGTTAACAACTTCTTTCTGGTAGGCAATTTCATTGATTTCAATAGATACTCAGGTAAAAACTGTATAAGGAGGAGTAAAGATGTAATAGTTTTTGAATTTTAGAGAGGTTCTTATAAAGGCAAGTTAAGGTCACCCCTCCAAAAAGAGAGGGCCAGAGGGAGTTTGCAAACAAAAATTCTTCTGTTGTCTAAACCTTTCCCTTTCTCTAACTGTATTTAATAGTAGCTTATTTCCTAAAAGCCTAACGTGACTCATCCTTTTTCCCTATCATATACAATGATGGTTATTATGTACACAGTTGCTACTTTAAATATAAATAATAACAAAGTTAAAACCAAGGCATTCTTAAATTTAAAGATAATGTGATTTTTCTGTCACATGCTAAGTCCATCTAACATACTGTCTGTTAATATCTGAATTATCTATATAGAAAGAGATTAGAAAAATGTTTCCTTACAGTCATCAAAAGAATATAACATTTTATTTGGTTTTTAATTTAAATACAATTTTAAATTTTTTTTCAAAAGAAATTCAGTGGAAAAAAATTGATGCTGATGTTAACTAAAAAAAGAAAAAGAACATGACTACCAAACACTTAAATCCCTTCTTTGAACATGGTAGTGAAAAAGTCTGTTTTAATTATCCACTGCCACTACTAATTATCAATTGTAAAATACTTTTCATCTTGAAAGCATGCTATATTATGAGAACCAATGTTTGCTTGAGAACCAAGCTTGTGCCAGTCAAATTCACATACATAATAAGGTACCTTTTAATAATGATGATAATTAACCAGTAGAAATTACTTAGGGATGTGGTGTATTCTCCATCACTTGCAATCTTTAAATCAACATTGGATGCCATTTGAAAAGATATACTGTTGTACACAGAAATTATAAGATTGGTGCAGAAATTAGTGCATGATATGTCTGCTGTAGAGAAGGCTAGAATAGGTTATTATAGTATTTCCTTCTGGGCTTAAAATATATAATCTAAAAATAATTAGGTATTGTTCAATCTTAATTCTTAATTAGGATATACAGCACCAGTTGCTGAACAGAAAGTCTAAGTAAGATTAAGATTGAATAAAACTGAAGTTAGAGTATGTTTTTTTCAGATTTTAGGATTATACCACAGAATGGTTAAGGTCAGTTCCTGAAAATATTTTGTTATAGTGAGATTTTTGTTCATTATGAAACTCTAATGCTTAATATGCTTGCCTATTAATTAGGATATATTTTCTGTATTTCAATATATTTTTAAAGTCCCCATCTCCACAACATATACATAGGAAAAACAGTCATTATTGGTCCTAGAAGGTATAATAACTTCATTTTTGAGGATTTAATAAAACTGATCCAACAGATGATTCAAATCCAGGAATTTTTTTCCTGATCTACCAGTTGAAGGTAAAGGGGAAACACTGGCACAAGGCTTCTAAATCCAAAACACATGATTACAAATATGTGGCACACAGATGCTGATTGTCTTTTTGTAAAAAATATTTTATATTTAAGAACAAAAAACAGAACTCTGTTTATACTGCGGACAAAATTCATATCTGCATCATGATTTATGCTAAAAATGTCTGCATTCTCATTTTTCAGAGAAGACTATAAAACCACAGCAACAGAGCTTTTGCAGTTACTCATTCCAGAGATCTAAAAAATATTATTTCTAGCTGTACATATTCTTTTTTAGTTCTAAAAAAAGAAAATAAAGAGATTTGTGCTCTATCTTGTCAGTGGTTTCCCACAAGAATTTATAGGTCAGGTCAGCTACCAACTAAAACTAATTATACCTGACATTATTGGTCTAGTATTCAAAGTTGAATAAATTATATTTCTAAAGGAAAGCCAATGAGTCCCATAGGTATGAAACCAAACATTATAATGTTTACAATGCCTATTGGAGAGAATGATGACAGCATAACATCCCTACTCATGATATTGCAGTCATGTTTGCATAGTCTCCAATATAAGACCCGTTTTTAAAGTTTTATCTTCTGACTGTTAAAACCAAGATAAAAGAGGGAAAAAAGGCCCCAGATAAAAAATATTTTTTGCTTTGTGCCTATATGGAAAGAAGAAAGGAAGAAAAATCAAAATTATATGGGACAATTCTGAGTTATAAAAAAAGCACTTTACTTAATACAAAGCTGCTTCAAGTAGTTATTTGCTCCCTAATGGCAACTAGAACTTTCTAAAATGACTCAAAAAACATTTTCACTCTAATGTATTCTTTAATGCAGTTACCTTTTTTTTTTTTTTTTCCTTTATACAGGTTTGAAAAGCTTTAAGAAACTAGCTAAAATAATGTCTTTCTTTACTGCAAGGGTAAGCATATTTTTAAGGATAAGCTCTAATGTCATTGCTTTACTTCATATATATTACTTTGAAGGTAACAGGGCACTGGAGCAGGCTGAACAGAGAGATTGTGGAGACTCCTTCTCTGGAGGTATTCAAAACCTGCCTGGATGCATCCCTGTCCAGCCTGCTCTAGGTGAACCGGCTTTGGTGGGGTGGGGTTGGGGGGCAGCAGATTGTCTCCAAAAATTCCTTCCAACCCCTGTGATGCCATGATACACTACGAAAATGTCACCTCCCATTTGTTAATGGAGATTCATACAGTAATATATTGCATTGGTTTAGGGACAGTCATAGTGATTTTAATTCAAATCTCTGCATAGCACAGACAGGAGAATTTTCTCATTAAAAGTTTCTTTGAATTAAAATGGCTTGAAAATTCACCACAACCAGTGTTGAATTGCTTCCCTGCTTAATTATACACAGTGATAAAAATTTCTATTTTATTGCTACCCTGAAATTTGTTTAGCCTTTGGATTTTGTTATTCCTTTATGTGCTAGGTTAAAGAGCCCTCTATCATAAATTTTCTGTTCCCTACGTATTTATAAACTTTGAATCAAGTCATCATTTACTGTCTCTGTTGAGTTAAATATATTTAGATCTTAAAATCTCTTGCTACATGGCTGGCATATTTTCCAGGCCTCTAATCATTTATATGTGGCTGCTCAAAGAATATTTTTCCTATCTTATCCACATATATCTATGGTATTAAAACTGAAGTTACTTTTCCAGAAAGCTCTGATTAGTATTTTCCTGGTCATTCACCCAAGGCTTTTTTTTTGCCATTGATGAGTACTCAGAACACTGCAAGATTTGTTCTGTTTCATCACTGTTTATAACTACTGTTTTTGGCAACTACCAGTAAAATTTTACTCAGTGAAGAACTTTTTAATAAACTTATTAGAATGTTTCAAGTATGTTGTCTTGTATACCTTTAGATGATTTACATTTAAAAGAACTTCCTTATTTTTGATTCAAATTTTGCCACAGTGTCTTAAAGCTTCATGAAATAAGTGTTATTTGTTTAGCAGACTATTCTCTGTAAGTGTTGATTGTTTAATTTCCTATTAATTTTTTTATGAATTGACTGTGGCTTTTTCAAAAATGCATCTTCACCAAGTTGTCTGCAATCTCCTGTGCTACAAGACTTAATGGTGTTAAATGTTAACGTGAAAGTGATTGTCCAGTGAACTTCTTGATCTCCTCTTTTATTACTATAGGATGAAGCTTATACTCCAGTTCCAGTGACTGGAATTTAAATTGTGTTTCAAATTATTGTTGTAATGGAAAGTTCATTATTATCAGGCTATTTAAATCATCTGGTTTTTTTTCACAAAACAAAAGTATATAAATGTTTTAAACATATCATTTTTGATGTAATTTGACACCTCCACTAATAAAGAAATAAAGACAGGAAGCACATGGTTAACTTTATTTATTTTTTCTCTATAAATTATGTTAGACAAGAGTTACAAGTGTAGATAAAAATGGAGAGTAGAAACACTTCTGGCTTGTTACAATAATGGCATCATCAGAGAAACCAGTAGACTGTATGAAAATCCAGGTCCAATCCAAATACCCATATTGTAAGTAGTCAAGTCAGGGGTATTTGGGGAAAATGTGGCAGAAATACTTTCCTTTTTGAGGGATCCATGCAAACGCCAGATACAGCCAACAAGCTTGGACTCAAGAAAACAAGGGGACTTTGTACCATAAAGCAAACATGCTTTATTTGGACCATACTCAATTTGGCCAATGCCAAATAATATGAAGCCCAGTGTAACCTTTACACTTGACTTTGGATGTCCCTGGTGTCTGTGCAACAGGCAGCACCTGGGAACCTTTTAAAAAGTGTTTCCAAACCACTGCATTTATGTGCTATTGATCATGCCATAAGAGCAGATGGGATACACAGACAGAATAGCTTGGGCTTGGTGACACTGAAGGCAATATGTGGTGAAAACTGTTTAAAGCTGAAGGAGTCCCCAAAGTGTTCACCTTTTGATCCCCTTTCAGGTGTGTTAGGAAGTCTGCCCTGTGTCCAGCTCTGGGTAGACTTGGAAAACCTGACCTTAAGCTTTATCTTTGTGACAACGGAGATAGATTTAGTGTGTCCTAAAGGAATAGATGCAATAAACGGATCACCACAATCTACTAGAAAGCTGGATTGTTGCACAGTAAAGTGAAAAAAATGTGAGTGTTGGAAAACACCACAGCAAATTAGAGAAGTTCCTTCAGTTTGAGTAGGTCCTGAAACAAAATTCTCTTTAAATTTCTCGAGAAGTAATGAGGTTCTGCACACCTTTTACATGACCTTGTTCAGAAAAAGTGTAATTCCACCATGATTTACTGTTGAGAAAGGACAATTCATTTACTGAACGTAAATTTTCTTTTTTTGCTTGAAAAAAATCACATATTTGTGTTCTAATTTAACATGTGCACAAACTTATTTAGGCCCAGGAAATGTCAGTGCAATTAAAATGAGTTTTCTATTAATATTTTAATTAGTCAGACTTGATCAATTCATGTTATTGGATCACTTGATCATTTAATAATCTGATCAATGAGCTGAGAGATTCTTGATGTAGGTGGTTTACAAATTTCCGTTTTAATACCAGGCAATATCCTTATAACTAAGAAAGTCTGTTGGAGTAAAGAAAGCAGAAGGAGGAGTTAGGTACATTACGAGCTAGACAAACCAAAGTACTTTGTTCATTTGCTAACCAGTACCTGCCTCTGTTGCTCTACAAACACACACACACAAATACAGGTATTTATAAAAAATGGGATAGAGATGCTCTCCAGAGTGGGTTTATAGTCTAGACACTTTTGGGTTACTCTGCTGAGAGAGACCCACAAACTACCCTTATATTAGTGAAAGACCAAGCTGTAGAGAAAAAGGCAGCCTCTATAAAGCTTACCATTGCAATTGACAATTTTCTGAGACAGTTCTTCCAAACAGAAATGTATAAGTTTTGAATTATTGTAAAAAAAATAAAATATTTTATTTTCAAGAAAATAAATTGCCTTTTGCAATTCTAACTTTTCTCAGCTAGACAAATTACCATGCAAAGCAACTGTTTATTACATTTCAGGCAATAGAAAGCACTGCACATAGTGTGTGCATTTGAAAAAAAAAAAAAAGTAGAGAAATCAGTATCTTCACTAGTATGTAAATGTTTGGTTTGTATTACATTGTAAAGACATGATTATCTGTTTTCTGTTTATGACCATTAAACTTCTTATGTTTTTGACTGAAAAATACCAAGATTTATATTTTGCAGCTGTGCTTCATGGGATGTTTTATAGGGACTGGATTAATTTTTTTCTACTAATTGCTATTTATATTTTACAACAGAAATATGGATCCAGTATTTCATAAAGACCTTTAATTTTAAGGTCTCTGTCCTATGACTGGATTTATGTCAGCAAATTCATGTCCATCCTGCCTGATTGCATGTATAGCATCAATGTCTAAATTGAGAGGTATTCAACAACAGAATAAGATCATTAACTAGAAGGGTGGATAAAGTGAACTACTGGATCCACTGGGTTCCAGTGCTGTTCTGTCATATGATATGATCATGCAATTCTTTTTGAAAAGAAGTGTATGTGTTTGCTGAACATTTTCAGCTAAATACTTCTAGTTTGCAAGCTTTAGTTAAGAAAGGGGAAATGATACAATATTTACTGTTTTTATCAAATGCATATTGTCCTTAAAGTAAATTGATAATAAAATAAATTTTGTCATTTTTCTAATGATATACTTTAAGAAGGTGGATATGTGATTTTTGTCAAATATTTAGCCTAAGTATGCTTGAAAATTGCTACTGAATTCTTCTTCCTTTTTCTGAGCACTTTATGATGCTCATTATTGTTGGCTAAATATGTAGTCCATATTTAAAATAACACTTTGCCTACCAGTTTGTTAAAATTCTACTGCTACCGGACCTTTCTCTGGGGAGGACACAATTCAACAAAACCTGAAGGTACCTCATGTTGAAGAGATAACTCTACTCAATCTATCCACTTCAGTTCCCTCAATAAAAAAAGGCAATATGCTAATAAGTATCACTTGAGAATAAAAATTGAAATAATCACTTATGAATTTATCCATGGCTGACAGCTTTATTAATCTCTGTAGCTGCTGTCATTTGATAAAGAACAACATATAATAAAAAACTCTGCAAATTACCTAATTAGGCATTCTGCAGCTGAAGCTCTGCTATTATAACAACCAGTAATCAGGTAAAAAACCAAAACAATAACATTTGTCTTGGAAAGGAACAGCTCTTTGAGAATTTTCCTCATTTATGATGATCTAGCTACAAACCAATGGAAGAATAATGATTCATAGTCAACAGCAATATTCTGGCATGTAGCCGCTATTACTAACAGATGAAGGAGAATCCTTATGCTTGACAGGAAGACTCTCTTCCAAAAATACCCTCATGTGCATTTGTTACAATATGCACAGGAATATATCCTAGATCCTGCAAGCACTCTCTATCAGGAGAGCAAGGAGGACTAGGAGAGCTAGTTTATTTGTAGATCTACATGACTCTCTTCATTCCTTGTCTTTCTAAGGAGAGACCTACCTAACTTCAATAGACTTGAAAGCCTTCCCATGTTTTATTAGTATCTGAACATTAATATTCTTCTTGGTCAAGAAGAAAAACATTACAACGGACATTTTTGGAAAAAATTAAATTTGGTAGAAAAATTTCAATTTTAATGAAATCATATTTGGTGAAGGGTGGGTTTTAAAAATAATATTTTAAAAAAAAGTAAAAAAAATAAATTGACTGGAACCAGTAAAATGTTTTCACTGCCATCTATTCCACTGGCCCAGTCTTAAAAAAACCCTTTTTTATCTTTTATCCTGTCTTCTGCACTATAGCTAAACTTTTGCTACACAGCACAGATTCCAGAGTTCTGTTTTTACGAAGAACCCTCTAACTGAATATTATACACAGAACTTTAAGTGTGAGCACTGTTAACTGCATTAACTAGCAGACTATCAGATTTTGCTTTTTCATGATCCCATGTACCCAGCACAAGCATCAGCATCGACTTCCTTGCTCCTCTTTAATTCATACACGCTTGATGGAAAAGCAGAGAAGACACTAAGCTACATTAGAAATATATATAGGAGATTGTGTTTTTCCATTGGTAGAAGCATATGGAACAAAATTTCGGGAGATTTGGTAGCGTTCAAAGATGTCAAAAGCCATACATTTTTACCACATTTAAAAGTATTTTATACCTTCTGAATTTCTCTGGATATAATTTCTTGGTCGTTGATTCCCCTACTTACCTGGGTTTCTTTAGAACTGGGAAAAACCCCAGTGATTTCCTCTCATAACAGTGAAGCGTCAGCTTTCTGTTTCTGAAAAGATGAACTCTGAAGATTTTCTTTAGCTGTTGACTTTCTTCATTTAGGAAATATGTCTGAGAACCAAAATCTACCTTGACAATACATACTTACCGGCCATGATTTTTTAATTCAGCTATGCATTGTGTAAGATTCCTGTCAGTCTGAGAAATATCTTTGTCTTCTCATTGATGCTCTCTCTTTTGTTGGAATCCAAACTAATGAAATGCTATGAGTGAAAAGTTTATTTATTTATTTGTGAAAATAACCTTTGCCAACAGTTAAAACAAAACAAAACAGATGACATCTAGGCCAAACAAAATATCTCAAAATCTTTTTTTCATATTTTTATGCAGTAAAGTGACTAAATATAAATTAAATTAGTAAAGCTTGCAAATGTGATATTTAGAAACACCAACTTTACGTAAATTTCTATGCAACATATGATCATTATTTAAAAATAAACCAAAAGACTAAAATGGCATGTAATATTATTATCTCTAATTCTTCATATTTTTTCTTCTTTTTTGATAATTTCATCTCTCCAGAGTCTTTGCACACACTTAATCCAAACAATGTAAATCCAAAATATATCTTATAGACTATATTGCACAACATAAAAAAATATAAAAGAAACTAAATATTCCTTTAGCAAGTGCTTGGTTTTTCATATTTATACAATGAAAACATATTTAAATCTGACTTTCCCAAAAGATACTGCAATAAATTGGTAATGTTTTGGAGCCAAAATGTGTGATCCTTTCTACTTTTCTTGTTTCCAAATCAGTTTCCACACTTGTTCATGCATCTATCTTTGATATAACTGTGGACCTCTATTTCAAGCTTAGTTTACTTAAAATCTTAAATGTATTGGAAGATTGATTGGCTTTCTGGACTTAAGTCTACCATGAAAATTGGCATGACCTGACCTTACAGTGTTCTCTCTCTCTGCCCTGTCATGTCAATTTGAATGAAACCCATATTTTAATAGCCATTTATACTGTTCCAAATGCCAGGCCCAGTCAGCTTGGCTATGTCCTTCACAATTTTGAGTTGAATTAATTCCTTCTGCTGAGGAATGATTTCTACGCTATGCTATAACCTGATAAAGATTTTGCTGTGTTCCCTTATCTTTCAGAGTAAGAGTGAGAAAACCAAATATAGTATCAATTATAACTTTATTCTCCTACCCCTCCTCCTCCCAGTGTTACAGTTTACGGTTTGATTTTTGCACTGTTGGTGTTTGGGCTGATAGAAAAGTTAAATGTTCTGGACTCTGCCTCTCCCTTTCTTATGCACAAAGCTAACACAGAACTTCCATTTCTCCAGTGTCTTCCAAGCTGGGAGGAAAGCCACCCATTTCCTTTGCTCTTGGAAGTGTTGAGAGAAGATACAGAATGAAAGTTTTAATTATGGTTCCTTCCTATCAAGAAATTCTGTGCTATGCATAAGAAGGCTGAAAAAAATAATGTCTATAAAAATTATTTGTTCTATTAACATATTCCTTTTACAGTGTCTTTCTTCCTGATAGACCCATTTGGATCGCATCTGTGAAAAGAGGATGGGGCTGCCCTATGCTGGATGCAGCTGATACCACCTGGCTCCAATGGGCCAAATGATGGCAAGCTTGGGGAAATGTATTTATGGACAGAAAACACCACACAGATGGAGGAAGAGGGAACAATATAGTGACAAACAGCAGAGGGAACAGCAAAGTCAGAGGAGAAGGATGTACTCCACATGAGGACAGGTTTTCCCTGTGGCCTCAGGGGCACAGGCACTGAAGAAGGTTTATCCTTATATTTATTACAGCTATCTTTTTATGAGAAAATGTCAACATGAATCAACATGAATTATTTTAGTACCCACGTACGTATGATCAGGATTGAAAAACATGAGAGGGAACAAAAATTCTGTGGGATCTGAAGGGAATATTGTTAAAAGAGAGTAGTGAAAAAGTCTGACAATGTTCAGTGCTCCCAACAATAAAAATAATGTAGTGAAATAATAGCTCTTGTTGTATCATACAGTCATTATCAGCTCTACTTGCGTGCTGTGTAAAGCTCCAGGAAGAAGGAACCCTTCTGAAAACCTAAACATGTTGAGACAGTGTCCATATAACAGGTCCTTTTTGTGCAGGCTGAATTAGTTAATCAGCAGGAGATGTCTTATGCACAGAGTGAACAATGAAGAAACTCAACTATCAGTATTTCTGAAGAAATCTTAAAAATGCTCTCACTATTGGTTTGTAATAATTATATCTTCCTGTTACTGACTTTCTAGGTATCATGTGTCCTCTGACTTATGTTTGAGCTGACTCATGTTTGATCTGACTCCTGGAAATAAGGTTGATTATTTGTACTGCTCTGAGATAAGATAAGTAAAACTTTGACCTCTACTGAAATAACGCATACATCTGAGTATTCCCTGTTTCCCACTCTGCCACAGTACAACGCTTTGTTTATTTCTCTCCAGGTCACATTAGAATGAAATGTGCTGTCATCAGAAGCCATGAAATACATCATAAAATGCCACATGTTGACCCTAGCAGTAATGGATGCAACTCCAGGATTTCAGCAGAGGTGCCCTTGCTCAAACCAGAGTTGGAATTTGGTGGCTTGAAATATTAATAAAAGATGTCTCTCAAACAAATGAAAGAGAAAAAACAGCAACTTAAAATTCAAGTAAAAAAAAAAGACAGAGTTCCGGTAAGCCTCTCTGTAATACCTCTAGACCAAGACGTCAATGTTTTGAAAAACTAAAAAAATATAATCGACAAGAGCCCAGAAGACACTAAATTTTGTTTTCTTCAGTAAAATTGAATGAAGTGCAAAAGTGTATATGTAAGTATAGTTGTGAAAGTAAAGTTTAAGACTTCATAAGAAAATGAGACAGAATGTGGGAGATTGAATGTGCAAGGCTATTATTGCAGGTTAAGACTAGAATAATGGATGTATAAATAAAGATAAGCTACTGGTACAGAAAAAAAAAATCTAAATTATGCAATTTAATTAAAACAGTTGATTATCCACTGGAATTATATTAGCTAAAAACTCGGATGTTATTAAAAGACCTTATCTTTGATTCTAAAACATTTTAGAAAAACACTGAAGCTGCAAAGATTTTTGCAGGATATACTCCTGCAAAGATGTGATCCTTGTGGATAATGATGACCAAAGTCCTGTTTTCAGGGATTGAGACTTTCACATGTACCCACACAAATTTAGATCAGTTACAAATGTGTTAAATCAATGTAAACAATAATCTATGTGTAGAAGAGGATCTTGATGACAAAGTGTTTGCTGGCTTACAAACCAATGCTCAAAGGTTTATTGTAACTGTAACTCTTCAGAGAGAACAGCCAGCTCACTGTTTAGTTAACATGCATGTATAAAGTGCAAATGTTTTAGCAGAAGTCCTCCACTAACACTTCAGGGTTGCACATAGGTGGAACAAGTGTGCAGGATGCAGAGAAGAGATTGTGTTTTAGAATGTCAGCATGAGATTTCTTGGCAAGTATTAGGGTGTGGGAGAGTGTTTGAAATGTAGTAGTCACAATTAATTTCATCAGAGGGCATAATTCAATATAATGTGGTATGACTCCACGGCTGTCAATTAAGAAATTAAGTGCAAAGGTTCCATAACAACATGAAGAAATACTATTATTAATAATCCTAATTAAATCTGATAATATGAATGGCTTCTCTGCTTTTAACAGTGTGATTTGTTGATCCAGATCTAAGGACAAACTTTATAGAAACATAGATGATGGGGTTTCTACATAGAATTGTTATCAGCAGTATTTTATGGAGCAGAATATTGTCAGGATTCACATTTTATACTTTTACCTTATAAAAATGGACATTCTGGACAAGTTAATGAATGAATGATTAAAGACAGTAATAAAGTAACAAAGCATAGTCATATTTTCAACAGTACTTCTCCTGACCTCTTTATTACATGAGCCTGGCACAAACTTAGATGTAGAAAAAAAGTTTTATTTAATGGAAGAAGTGATTTTATTACCAGAAATGTTAACATTTCAGAAGGATAGCATTGCTCTTGTTTTACAACCATTAACAAGTATTTATGTCTTGACACTTATCTAAATTGTTCTGTTAATGCAAAAGTTTACATTAGACAAAATACAATTAGAACAGAGTTTTTAAAAGTGTGGTATCTCATTACGTTCATCATAAAAGTGACAAAACTGTCAGCATTGTACTGCAGTTTTTTTATTATATTGTACAATTCATTAGTTAATTTGTTAAATTATAGGAGAGATATATGAACAATGATCACAAATATCAAACATGATTAAAGCAGGAAGTTCACCTTATGGCACTGAAACCTAGTAAGTTAAAAAATATGCACTTTAAGTGTCCAAGTTTCCATGGATTTATGCTAGATTTTCCTTAGATTTTTGATACTTTAGAGTTCAATATTCCTTCTTGGGAAAACTGAAGCTGTATTTTTTTTTTTTGTAATGCCTTATATCTGCCTACAAGTGCTAAGTGTTTGCATCTTTATATCTGGCTTTAAGTACAGAGAGATACGAAAAAAAACCTGCATTTCTTTAACTGACTGACCAATCCTAAAGGTGGGACTTTTTTCTTTCTTTTGTATGGTAAACCATGGTTTTCAGGAGAAAAATAGCTTCTTTTTGGTCACTGTTTGAGTTGGTGCCAGATGAAGAATGTCCATTTCACACTGCAGATCCATTATATAAATGTTGGCGAGATTGGCGAGATCACTCAGTATTAAGTGTTACCCAGCGAGACTGAGTCACAATGTCACTTTTACAAATATAAGCAACATTGCATTTTTTCCTACTAATTATATATCACAATGAAATTATTTTGTTCTGTTCTTGTCCTACAAAGGTAGGATCATTCTCAACCAAAATCTCTGAGGTTTTTTTTTTTTTTTTTTTTTTTTTATACCACTGAATTTTTGTGTTTTCCAACACTGGTGACAGGGAGTCTTTTAACTTTTCTTCCAACTCAGCCAATACTTGTTTGACTCTCTGAGTTATTCATAGCTGCTTCCTCAATAAAATTGTTGTACCTATCCTATTGTTATACCTATATAATAGCATGGACTTTGTTGGTCTCTGGTGGGGAAGGATCTTAGGGGATGTTGGTCACGGCAGTTATGATCTGCTGACACATTCAGGGAGCAGACACCTGGTAAACCAGGCTGTATTTTTTCTGTCCCACTTCAGAGGATACGTTTACCAGTGGAAAAACAACAGATGCTCTTTTTCCAAAAGTTGAAATACCACCTCACATGCAGTCAGTCAGTTGCTTCAGTACATATGGTTGTAGCCAGAACTGGGTGAACTTCACTGCAAGTATTTCACTGCAGCTACCCCTACTCCCAAACCTGACCTGGCTTAAGAATACTGACTTGAATACACTTCTGTGCTTTAGCTGGGTGTATTCAGGAAATGGAAAAAATATTTTAATTACCTGGACTAATTTAAAAATAATAAGTTAAAAAATGTATCAATTTGGAGTCTAACCCACAGTTTCTGATGTCAGTGGAAACCCTGATATAGAAATATATACACACAGAAATTCCTTTTGACTGTATTCAGCATTGAATGTGACCCGTACCCCACAGACTGCAGTATTTCACAACATATGAACTACAGCAAGTTGAAAATAAACGGAATATTTCCACAGAAAATACTTTTATGAACTGTAATAATCAAAAGGTTTCCTCTGACTTACTATATAATGAATCATCCTATCTCAAAGAAAAATTGAAATTTAACTGAAACATTGGTTGTATTAAACATAAATGATTTTTTCCCTCTTTGTCTTAAAGCAGGTACCCGTATTCTAACATTGCTTTTACAGTACTAAGTCATAATCTAGAATAGCTTAAAAATAGAAAATATCTAGTTTTGTAGTAAAGCTGTTATCTCAACTATGTTATATAAACATAGGATTTTCTTCTTTGTCAATAAATGCAATTCTTTAAATTTTATTGTTCAGACTATATGCATATATATATTCCTGGATAGTAATTATTGCATATCACACTTCTAATTATATTGGAAAATATCAAAGCTATACGCCATAGATGAGGGTTTCTTTTTCTCGAAATGTCTGCATTTCACAGCAGCTTGTAAATTTTAGAGACACAGGTTTAATACGTAATTAGGTTTATTTTAACCCCACCTATCTGCTTTCCTTCCTCCTTCCCTCCCTTTCTTCCTCTCTTTCCGCCTCCCCCCTCCCCAATTCTAATGATTTTGCTCTTTCAGGACATATACTTCTAAAATGCCGTGCACCTTCAAATCCTGGGAAATTCCAGCCTTTGCAGGTCATTTTCACTTTCCTCTGAAGCAGAAGGTGTGGCTGTGTCAGAGTGAGGCCTTGAACAAAATAACAAACAGCAATGCTAATATGTGCTTGATTAAATATACTCATCTCCCTTGTGTTCTTATTGCTCTCCAGAAAGACCAATTACCTATGAGAAAGCGAACATTTCAGTATTGAAGGGCATATGAGGTGCACTTTCCCTCCATTTCACTGTGGAATATATATGTTGCAGTTTTGGCAGTCAGAAGTTGTGGTATCTTCAAAACAAGAAAGTGGTTAATATTTTAATTGTTTCCAGGGACCTATAGTTTAGACCTATAGCTCTAAAAACGGCCAGTACTGCAGACTACAAAGCTTAGTCCAGTGAGTTGCCAAGGGTCTTCAGTTGCTGCCGAACTCATTATTATTCATTATCATTTAGAAGTGTTGAGCAAGTTCCTGGCTTCACTTGCAGCCATGAATCACTTAGGAAACACCTCCTTGAACAGCCAAAAACTCTCCTTAATTTACCAGAACCACATGGAAGACCTGTTAATTCTATTTAACACACATTGGCAAAGCAAGGAAAGTTATTGACTTTTGTGTGTTGCTCAAGATTTCTCATTTGTATGTTATCCAACTTGTGTTCATTTATCTCGTTTTAGCACTACATTTCAATGTGAAAACTCCTTTGTTCCAAGGACTCTATTCTTTCCTATGTACTTCTCTCTTTATTTCATTCTTCCTTTCCTGGTATCTTCTTTGTCACATTACATAATCTGTTTCACTTTAAACTTTTCTTTCCCTTTTTTTCCCTTCCTTGTTCCATGTCTTTATTCATCAAAAAAAGAAGTTTTATGCTCTGTTTTGCTTCTCAATTTTCTATTTCCCCAGTTTCATTCCTTCTGCCTCACATTTTTTTGTTCTTCCTTCTGCTTTATACAGTTATCACATACCCTTTGCTTCTGACATATCCACAAACTGTCCTGCACTTCCTCATCTAGCCCTGTTTTCATGCAGCTAATCTCTTTCTGCCACTCTAAAGACTCTTACATTGCTATTTTCATTTTTCTGCACCCACTCTAAGATTCAGTCCAGTAGCTCCTTATGTGCAAGATAAGCTAGAAAATTGTTGTTAAAAGAATAAAAAGAAAAAAACACCCAAACCTACTAAACCCTAAAGCAGCTCTGGACAGGTTTTGCACTATGCCAGGGTCCTATCCTGAGTATTGTTCCTGTTAGCATCCTTTTCTGAAAGGTAAGGAAGGGAAATGTATGATGGAAGCATTATCAAAATGTCAACAAAAACTGGAAGAAAAAAAAAAGGATAATTAAACTAAAACGACAAATGTAAGTCGTCTTTAGCAACTATTCAATAATTTTATGGGGCAAGCAAACTGATTAGATAAAGGAAACAGGGTAAACCTCATCTGTCTGGAACTCAGCAAAGTGATAGAAATTTTGTTACTCAAGGGAATGACCAGCAAAGGTGGACAGGACAAAGAGAATGGAAAGGCAGGAAAAAATTGAAGCAAGAGGGAACTGGCATAGTTGTTTGCCTTGTTTATGATAACAAATAGAGTTATCAAAAATGCCAAATGAAATCTTTGGGATATTTCAAATATTCCAAAGAATATTTTCCAAGTATTTCTATGATATGTAGGGAATAATTAATACATAAGATGATAAAGACACCTTAAAAAACTGCAGTGCTCAAATCTGATCATCCAAGTTTAAGGAAGATTAATTAAAGAATAGAGCAATCTAGCTTGGCTGATGCAGTGGAGAGCACCTGTCTTGCTAGAACATACTGAAAAGGTTTTGTCTGCTTAATCTTCAGTGAAGGCTGAAATAAATAAGAAAAATTTTGACAAAAATTTTAAGGGCAATTCATCTGGGCAATATGAGGGGAGAAAAAAAAAAGAGCCATGTTTGTGTGAAAGCAAATGACATATACTAATAAAGAATAAATATAAGGTAAAAGTACTATAATGTTTTAATTATGACTAAAAAAACAAGCAGAAAGACTTAGAAAAAATTATTTTAAGACAAAATTTGCTTTATTTCTGCACAAGCTGTTATGACACAATGGGGAATAGTTTTTGCTGACCTGAGCTGTCCAGTCCAGTTCAATATCATCATGGGTTTTGCAAGATAATACTATACTGATTCGTTTCCCCAAAGTTTTAAATTTGTTTTTCTTACTTCAGATTAGAGCTGTGATAGATTATTTGTGATACCTCATTCAGTTTGTATTGCAGCACCAGTTTTATCAAGGTAAAAACTCAAGTGTAAGCATAACTTGGGAGAGAGCTTATTGTTCAAAGTGCATTATAGCTTAAGTACAATGTCCACTGTGCCTTATGAACAAAGTAAAATATTACCACTGATCTGTATAAGCAGCATATTTTGACATTTACTCAAACCTTGCCCTCTACAGGAAACTGTCAAGGGAGAAAAGTAACTTGAAAATAGCTTAGTCTCAGAGGCTGTTTTGGTTGATCTTTGTCTGTCTCTACATAGACATCAAATCCAACAGATATCCTCAGGAAATCCAGTGATGGAAACATTACATACCTCTGAAATCCATTGCTCAGCTATCTTTTATTATAGTTGCAGCCATATAAACAAAATGTTAATTGAATGCAATATAACTCTATGTTAAAATATTCAAGGATAAACAACTGTATATTCCTAAACATTAAAATTCTTCTGTATAAATTCCTACATTCTGAGAACTTTGGAAAATTTTGGAAGAACTTCGAAAACTGCAGAAGAAAAATAAGGATATGTAATTTTTCTCACAGTGCTTACAAATAATTTTGACAATCGACAAAGTCAAAATAGAAACTCTTACTTAGCTGCACATATAGAGTTCTTAAGTTAGAGAGGTGATGCTGGATAGAATGAATCTCTCTGGCATTGAAAACAAATACTCATAATCAGCAAAGAATTTTTCAGAGAAATTATTCTTTTTTTCCTGTAGCATGCTGATTTTACAGTAGAATTTTTACTTTATGGGATTTTAATTTAAAATATTTCTATTTGCAGCTCCTAAAAGGGATACATATTACTGAATACAGTGATTTCTTACAACACTACACATAGGAATGGATACATTATCTTTGTAAAGGAAGGGAAACAGCTGTCACCTGTATGTGCCTTTCAGGGGGATATTTTCTTGCACTGGATCACATCATATCCAGTTATGGATGCTGTGGGAGCACCCATTTGGAGCACCTGCCTTGCTAACCTGCTCTAGAGGTGGCTTAATTAACATTCTGTAAGTAAAGTGTGCTGGTGCTTTTTGTTTGAGATTCAGTGTCAGGAGTCAGAAAGGATCTAAAATGCTGCTTTGGAAATACAAATTATATCAATATGATGGGAGGGCAGTATAAGATGCGGAATAATTGAGGATAAGAAGAGAGTTAAATTACTTTTTGCTCCCTATTACGCTCACACCGGAAGAATAATTTCTTTGACAGATGTTCTGTCTAAAATTACTTACAAAAGGAAAAAATGTACTAAGTTGCCTACGTACACCTCACATTACCCTCATTTTATTGCCTTTCTGAGAAAGTATCTTGTTCAGTCTCAATCCACAATGAATTCTCATGGTTTTAGGTGGTTAATAGTTCTCCTTAGTAATATTTTTAGCAGGAAAAATGAAAGGATGAGGTCTCAGAGCTATAAGGTTTTCTATAGATTCCCATGCACGTGAAGAAAAAGAGCATGTTTACAGAAGACATCAGTGCCATTTAAAAATACCTCTTTTTATTCAGATGACCTTCCTCAGAAATAAGAAGCAGTGTAAACACATTAGCTTGGTGTGGAGCCCAGGCTAATGGGGACCCATTTCTGTTGCCCTGATGCTTTTCTGTAACTAATTCTCCAGCTATAGCATGATAAGAACCACAGGTCTCTATTTGTAGAAGTGTCTCTGTAACTAGCTAGGGATTTTGAGGGTCTTGCTTATTTTCCTGATAAGCACCAGGTGAGGAAAAATCAGATTGAGTCCTTTATTTATGCTTTGTGAAATCTTTAAAGATTTCAGTGCTAGAAAAGTCCAATCTACTTTGATCTGCATAAGCACTTCACAGAATATTAGAACATAGACTATTTAATCATATATTTCAGTAAAGAGAATTTGTTATTACTGCTTTGTGTACTGAGTTCTCTGTAATCCTCTCTGGACCTAGGATTTCCTTTTTCTGAATCACTTGCTGTTTCTGGCTATTTTGTAAGGTTGTAAGGATGTCTTTTGGCAAAGTGGTCAGATTTGCATCCTTCCTAAAAATTGCAGCCAAGCAGCGCCATCTCAGAGGAAAACAGACAATGGCATTTTATCACCTCCACAGCTGTGTATCTTCAGGTCAAGGTTGAAGTGTGCCAGAGGGAAAAAGTGTTTGACTGCTACTTGCACTTTGTTTTCTTTGTGACTACATAAAAGGACTTCAGTCTCCAGAGATATAATTACAGCAACTTTCACTGACACTAAATCTGTGCACGCAGAGCTGGTATGCTGATGAAAAAGCTACAAAGAGAAGGCAGCAAACCTTGGGATTTTGGTCTGACTTCTTGACTTTAGTGGGGAGACCTCCTGTTTTGCAAGGCTGGGAAAGAAATTCACATTCTATGTACCTTTCGTTTTTGTCGGCCATAGTTGACATTTGGAAGGATAGGTTGTATTGTAGTTAGAACCCATTTACCAATAAGAGTATTTATAACCAAAGCTTAAACCATACAGGTCAATAGTTGATTTCTGTCAAAAAGTAGCAAGTTAGAATTTGCAGCCCTAAACTGAAATGTTATTCCTTCCCTTTTAGTTTTCACAGGGCTCCCCTACTCTGTTTAGTATCTTAAACTAATATCAAAATTTTAAAAATGAACACCATAATATTTTAGCAAGCTAAGAGATTTTTTTCAACTGTCTAAAATATTAAATGAGGAAAATTTCATTGAGATATGACTCCAGTCTGAAGATTTATTAAATTAAAAGAAGAAGCATCGGTGTACTATCATATCATTATAATGAATGTAAAACAAATTAGAGGAGAACACAGCTCATTAAAAAACATGCAGATGCCATTTTAAATGAGCAAAACAATATGATTCCTGGACTTTTAGCAGCTTGAAGACAATGGGTAATCTACTGTGTAATAACAGTGCTGAAATGCCATATTCATTACTGTACATTTCACCACGATAAAACATTCAGAACAAAGACTTCCAGCTAAGAAAAAATAAATCCTCTCAGTGGAGAGAAGATATGGCCTTTTATGTTAAGATTAGTATTATCTTTAAGAAGCAAACAACATTACAAAGGATCTGCCTTTGATATATGGTCCATCATACATTTTAAAGAACTCATATTCATTATTTAGGGGTTTATTCTGCTGATGAGGAGTATAATTATGCTTAGATATTCCATAATTAGTTAAAACTATCTGGTTTGTAATCTTCACTATAGTGGTAAAACATATATATTTGTGAAAAAAAAATAGTTAACTGAAAAGTGTCTCACTACTTGAAACACCAGCATTAACAAAACTGGCAATAATAACTAGAACAATTCTAAACTTTTCAGAGCTGGTTGACCTTCTTTTTTAAGAGGTGAGAGAGCTGTGACAGCTGTCTAGTGTCTAGTGCGAAGGTAATTTAAATAAATAAAAGATAAGCTAAAATAGATCCCAAGAATGCTATATTGAATATGTTTTCTGGATCACTCAATTATAATGTTCTGCCTTCATCAGCAGAGGCTACCAGATACAAGAAATAAACAGACAATTACAGAAAAATGTATTTAGAAGGACACTCTCTTCATATCATATTTAATTAGCCATCAGTTTATACCCTGAGGTACAAAGGTTTGAATTCCCATTATTTTAAACCTACTTAATATTCACAATTGTGAATATTCTCAGTCTTCATATTAAATAGAATCTTTCTAGTATTTCACTGAGCTAATATGCATCTTTAGCCCTCTGCCTTGTGTTGACTATTAACTTTTGACAGAGTACCATTGCTGAATTATGAACACTGTAACAAAACATTTTCATTTATTGTTTTCAGGTATGGTTTTAGTTTAACTGAACACCCATTTTTCTTATATTAAGAAAGGACATGGACAAAGACGACTTCACTTTCACACCTCTATGAAGTTCTTTCCAGTTAATTTGCACTCATGTCTGAATGCAGTAAACTTTAACTTTTATCCTATTGGAGGAAACCCTCTTGGATTTTAACTTTACTTCTATTTAAGCCTTTCCATCAGATAGCAGATTTCATTGTTTGTGTCTTACTTTTTCTATGGCTGTCAAATTTTTTCTGAAATCCTAATACTAGAACAGAGTATTCTACATGTGGATATTTTCTAATTTATTCTGTAGTGTTATAAAATTTAAAAGATTAGATGACATGCCAGGTTTTTATTTCCAGTCTTTTTGTTTTTATCACTGGTAGGAGCTGATAAAAGAGTCAAAACTGCTGCAACTCCATTCCTCCAGATTCAACTAATAGTGAGGCTGAGCACATATTCCCAGTGGCTCACACGCACACATGTAGTGTAGGGTACACTTAATACATGTATACACCACTGGCCACACATATTAACCCAGACAGAGAATACTCAGCACTCATACAAAAATCAAGCAACACTAAAGCCTCATCCCAGTCCCCTCTCTTGTTGATTAGAATGAAGGTCTAGCAGGAAATATGACTTATATAAATACAGTGTATATGTACGATGTGCATAATGACTGACTTGGAGCTGGTCCCTGGATCTGTGCTCTCCCCAGTTGTCTCACTCCCAGAGGCAAACACACATGGTACAAGTAGGTCTCCCAGTTGCCCCTCTGCTGCCCCCCAAGCTCCAGTGGAACCAGAATCTGGCCTAGACAAACCGTGGTCCTGTTAGTACTGAACTCCTGCTGTCATTGAGTGACACACTCACCCTCCTGGCTCCCAGGTAATTTCCATACTCTCTGGACAGCCCAGCTTGATATTTGCTAGTGCTCACATTCTGGTGCACATACTCCTATCTGCACCAGTTGCTGGCACAACTGACACACAGGCCCTACGATGCATTAACTGACTCCAGCTGCTGGTACTTAGACCTCCATAAACACAAGCACAAGCAGGAGGCATCCCTTCACTCAGGAAAACAGAAGTGGAGTTTAATGAGAAAGTCAGGGCAGGCTGCTGACCAAATGCAGGGCATGGCAAGATGGGCATACTGATGAGGACTGGTTTACATGTGGATAGTCTGTTTTATCCTTTTATCCGTCTATATTCCCATGCTTGTTCATAGCCAGTCCCTCTCCTGGGACAGCCCTAGAGTGAGGCAGAGCAGATTTCTCTAACTGGCATATTGGGGTTCTCCCTGCCCTGTACCCCCATATGCTTCAAAGCTTGTGGAAACGGGCCTTTGAGGGGCTGATGTCTCTTATAATGGATCTACAAGCAGACGGTGCAGAGTGGGTTTTGAGTTCTCCTACCTGTTCCTTTGCATGTGTGGAGATGAACTGTGTATTGCATAATCAACAAATCACTGCTTCACATTGACCAGGTGCTTTCCTGGAGCTGTCAGCAATGATACCCAAGTGCCTTTAACATGGCAGCAAGCATAAAAAAAGTAATTAATTTCTGAAAATCTGGCAGTCAGAAATGGAGTTACTAATATGTATATACATGAAGCTAGCCACAGATTCAAAACACCTCTTAATAATAAAGACATTTAATAAGTAATCCACTAGATAAATTTGATTCTGCAGTGTATATTTTAGCTCAGTGTGCTAAAACCTTAATTCATATTCATGTGTATTAGACATCTATATTTTTGTTCTCCTGCAACACATGGGCAATTTATCCCCAGATATTTAAAAAAAAGATACATTTTCAGTAGGTCTCCTCTAAATCAAGTAACAGTGCCAAACAAGTTTTCCACATTTTATCTTGTCTTAATATTACAATCATTGACCAATGCAATTTCTTCTGACAATTTTATATTTCTTTCAGGTAAATTTTACATTTGTCATTTAATACTGGTTTGGGGTTAACACGTATTTTGAACGTGTATAGCTGTAGTTCACCTTAAGTCATAAAACTGCAATTCTTTAACTGACGATCATTATACCATTCTGGTAACAAAATTTATGTTGGAAAGTTTGGAACATATGTAAGTACATGAAATTAATGAAAGACAAAGTGGCATTTAAAAAAAAATAAATTATTTTTGTTTGTTTGTTTATATCCTAAGCACACACTGAAAGACAGATTCTTGCTTATTGCACTTAATCTACTGCAAGTATCAGATGTCACACAGTAGCCACTGAGTAGCTTAGCTTTTTTTGGGTTGATGGTTAGTGCTGTCATAGCTGACTAGTTTTATAAAATGATGGGATTGTCAGAGTCTAAATTTAATTTTCCATGACCTTGAGATAGAATAGCTGTAAGATTGTGAAAAGAAATAGAAAACTCTCTTCATAGGCTGTGAAAGTTTCTCTTTTGTGAAATTAGAGATCACTTTGTGGAGAAAAAAAAAAAAGAAAAAGTTTTGCCATGTTAGCCTGGAATGTTACTTTTCCTACAGCATTTCTGTAAGAACCTTCCTATAATTCACTAGTTAATATATTATGCTTCAATTTTACTATTAATCATAGTTGTGGTAATTTTATAAAATCATCAGCTTGGGAGGATTCTACTTCAAGATGCAGTTATTGATTCAAATATTGAGACACCACAATGCAATAATATGTTATATAACCATTTTTTCAGCCCCAGGACTTTCACTTGCAATAAAACACAGTGTTCATAGTAGGCGTTTTATTTCTTATTTCTATTTATTTCTTTCTAGTCAATAGTTAGCTCTTTTCTTGCACACATGTAACTGTAGTAAAATTTCAGTGCCAGCAATCTTTATGTTTGATGTTGCCTCTGAATAATTCCATAATGGATTGTTTCACTGAAGTATGTAACTTACTTTTCTAGCTACTAGTATGTAAGTTCTGCTGGAGAGAGAGAGGGATACCATACTAGAGTTTAAAATTTCTCAGACTGAAACCTTCGAATGTCATCTACATATGAAAACTGACTGAAAACAATGAACCAGTTGATTATCATATTCAGTGACATATATTTAGATCTATATATTCATTTTCTTTGCCAAACATATTTTAAAAAAGTACTATAGCGAAATGGAAAACAAGCTAGATCATCTCAGATGCTACTTAGACTTCATAACATTATCTGTTGTGCTGTTAAAAGGGATTTCTTTGCTCAGGCTTAGAAGACATTATTTGTACAGTTAATGTCAAAGCAAATAAGATAGAAGACATACACTGTCTGAAGAGTACTTGAGTGTGTATCTCATCTTTTCCTTCTGCCTTGAAACAGTTGTACATACCAAGTGTGTTTATTTCCTGTGCTCTGGTTTGTCAGATGATGTGTTCATTTGTCAGGCATGCTGAAGGAAATGAAATAAAACCTAAAAAGATATGCTAACAGATCAATGGACATAACGAAAAAGATGGCAGAGACAAAGAAAAAGAATTATTCTACTGTATTATACTTTCACATTATTCTAGACTATTTTTGACTGAAGTCAGTCTGTTTTACTACTAAATTCCATGGAAAGTGTTCAGTTGATTCACTGGGAGAAGGGAGCTCTCAGCTGCCCAGAACAATGCCTTTGTGGTGAAGATACAGAGATATTTTTATTGTTGCATTTTGGAATTTGACAGGTAGGGTTTAAGGAACAAAAAGAAAAATGTTTTGTAGTACAGAATACAGTGAGAAGTTGGGTAAAGGTGTTTGCATTTGGAGCAGCTCAATAAAAGAAAGCTTAAGATAGACTGAGAACTCTGTCCAAGATTTGTTTAGATTTCTGGTAGGAACAGCTTTGTGTACCTGTTTGGAAAGAGTGAGACAATTACTCAATAGAAGACTTACGAGAGTAAGCAGTAGTGGTCTGAAGAAATAAGGACTGTTCTGAGACTGATGTCACAGTGAGGGAGTAAAATAGCAAAAGAATGAGAAAAGAGAAGTGAAGGTAACAAGTATTCACTACAAAGGAAGCAAATGGAGAGACAGTGGAAAACAAATCCATGACAGAACAGAATAACAAAATGCAATCTAAATTAAAAAAAAAAAAAAAAAAAAGCATGAGCATGTCTGTACTGAGGTATGTGACAGGTAGACATCCTGAAATGTTTTGGAGGAGCAAGTCTTATGGGTGCAGTCTGCTTTGTGGCAAATTCTGCACTGCATAAAAAAGTTTAGAAAATAACTTAGATGTAATGGAGCAGCTCCTCTTCTGCCTCACATGCCAGATCATGACTGGCTTATGGAGTCTAGACCAGGAAGGCAGCTGCTGTCCTTCCATGGCAGTATGTGAGACAGGAGCACCATGGCAAGAGAATATGAAACATGGACCACTGGGTGGATCTCAGAGCAGGTGTGACTACTGATGTTGCTAAGTATCCATCTGATAAAATAAATTTTGCAGCACGTTTAAGTTGCTCATACTTGGAGCTTAAGATAACTGCTCAGTATGACAGCTTGAATGGTGACCTTATATATCAGATTCTTTCATAAGTCAGAGTACCAAACAGTGTCTCCACTGTCTGACTTCTGGCATTGAACTTGATGAGGAGGGCTATGGTTATTCCATGGCTGCATTCTCCAGATGGGTGGCTAAAGCTAAACTGCCTGTTGGATACACTCTGGTGCCAGGAACTCCTGGGAGAGTGCTAGTTGGCACGAGCAATGCAGAAGCTGTGTTAACATTTAAGATAATTGCAGGACTGTGGCCAGGCTCTGGCACTGTTTTGTTTACTTGGGCAGGTCTCGGATCCCAAGTTTGTTCCACGATAGAGCAGGAACAATGGCTATTGTGTCATGTGCATCAGTCTCAGAAACCCACCTAGCAATTCTGGCAGCAATATTAATGTACCACTTGTTTAGAAGTTATTTATTTGTGATTTTTTTAAACTTTGTTTTCATGTACACTTGGCTTTATTTCACCCTGAATTGTAACTGCAATAATTTTCAGGGAAGATAGACATTGCCCGGGAAGAAAATTATTTTGAGCCCCAAAGGAGCACAACAAAACTGAGACACAGTGAGGGAAGGATCTGACCAGACGAGAGGGAGCAGTCAATCCAAGAGAAAGTGCTCTGAGGGCCCAGGCTGGCATTTTATTGATACTCAGAGAAACCTAGACTGATGTTTCATTTCTTAGCAGTTTTACTGCAACAACTCTTTTCTTGAGTCAGAAAGGCTGGTGGTACTGGAAATTGTTAGCACTAAACTAAATGAGCTTCTACTTTGTGGGTGCACCTACGAAAAATACAGAGCATATGGAAATATAAATGTTTTTAAAAGATGTGTTCTTAGCTCTTATAAAAGCTGGGAAGTTTACCCAGTAATAAGGGTAAGGGGCCTGAGAACATCCCTGCTTCTACAGGACCCAGGACCAAGCAAGCACAACTGGTGAATTGGGGAGAGGCTCCTGGCTGCTGCAAGGCTTTCATGGTCAGGACCAGCTCCTGGCTACTGAAAGGCTGTCATGGTCACGACCAGCCCCTGGCCTGGGGTAAACACTTTCAGCTGAGGCTTTCCTGAGCCCTGCCAAGTCAGGCCCACACGCAGGCCAACATCTTGACCTGGTCTTGGCTTGTCCCCATCCCCATGGAGATGGCTGATGCTTAGGGATGAGGCTGCACTTGGATGTCCTGGCTGAGGTGAGACAGACCCTGGCTGCTTGGCCCTGCTTAGCTGGATCTTCTGGGTAACCCCAGTGCTCCCTGTACCTCAACCTCAGGGAGCCACTGGCCCTTGCAACACCATTACAAGAAGATGGGCACTTCACAAGACTTTTGATGTGGGCAGTTGCTTTCAGGGCCAGATCTCTCCCTGTGCTATAGTGTGATGCTCTGAACAGTTTGCAAATGGTCAGCTGTGTACTTCAGGAAACCCCATGGAAGAAGATTTTCTCTACCATCCTTTACCACATGCAGTTCAGGAGGCCTCTCCTGGTTTGGTGAATCTTTCTTTTTACTTTCTGTGATCCAGAAAGGCATTTTTCACAATTCAAATTTAAATTTTAAAAGTCTCCCAGGGTGAGGAATCATCTTTAATAACATCCAATCCAAAGTCCAGTGGCATTTTTTTCTGTAACCAAATATTGTTAATGTTTTAAGCTTCAAACACAACCAAGGAAGAGACTTGGGTGGGCATTTCATGGCAGCCCTACATGTGCACATGTAAGCATTTCTGGAACCTGAAAGGTGAAAAGGTTTATAGGATCCGAGATATTTTTATCATGATTCCAAAAATGTAACCTTTTCACTGTTTCTCGGTTTAGCTAATGTGATATTTTCCCTTTCATAATGAATAAATGTAAGAAATGACCTTTAGATTTAACTTGATTAACTTGATTATTCGTCATTAAAATGTTGTCTGTCACCCTCCATATGGAAAGTATGTAAATTTACCCAGAGAGTGGGGATGTGCTGTTCATGTTGAAACAGATAACATTTATATTAGTATTCTGTTATTTCTGAGTTTACCTCTACATTGGTTATACAAGAAATTTTCTTTAGGAATGATATTATGATAACATTTTGCAAATCAGTAATTCGCGGTTTCATACTGAAATCTACCATCACTGAAGTTTTTTAAAGAGATTATTAAGCTAATTGAAAGTTAAATGCACACATAAATACAAGCTAAAATATAGCTTTATGTTTTACATTTGCTAAGTATTCATTATTTCTCATCCATGTCATATTTTGTTCTTACAACATTTGACCTATAGATAGTTATTCCATTAAATTTTTACACAGCAACTAATAAGCTTGACTAATTTACCTTTAGTCAGGAAAATTCTCATCAACCATATACTGTTCCTGACAACGCTTCTAAGGTTTTAAAGTTCATTTTTAATAATTCTAGAAATATTACCCTGTATTTTATTGTTTGGACAGCTTAGTGGCATTTTGAATTAGGAGATGTCTTAATATGTTAATAGACTAGTAATAAATAATGGAGGAATATAGTTGTACTTTGAAGTTCAGTGGAAAACCAGTTAAATTTAGTGAGGAATAAGTTTCCTGTTGCCAGAAATATAGGGCAAAAAGATGGCCACCTGTTTCTCTGCTTCTGGAATGAAAACCAGAGAAAATCTTCCTTCAGGCTGTAAAGTGACCATGTAGTTAAAACTTGGTGGTAGTTTCTATACCCATGTACCTTCAGTAGTGCTGTTATTCCTGCACAGTTTGGAAGGTCAAATAACTAGATAATCTGTATTAATTTCAATGACTGTTTTGCTGCCCTTTTTGCCTGTCCCCCCAGACTCTTTGCTCAGTGATGTGGCTCTAGAGGTTTCTCCCTGCAGCACCTGGCTCATTTCTCCTCAGAACACACATCTAACTTAACCACCAGGAACTCAGAGATACAATAAGTTGTTCTCCACTTTTTAGGGTGGAATGAATTGCTGAGTCTGTGCGTCCATCATACAAGAAATCTGAATGTTGAGATGCCTAACACAGTGTGCTTTAGCTGCTGATATTAGAAGCTGTAATGGAAGGTATAGGAATCTAATTAAAGATACTGGTTTTATATGTCCACTGTCTTGAAATAACCAGACAATTATTACTTTGTGGTAACAAATGACTTCAGTGGTATTTTCACTATCTTCTAAGCAGTAGTGAGGTCATTGCACTGTGTTACTAAAATGCTCACCTAAACTTGGATATCTTTAGGAAAATATGCAGAGTATGGTAATCAGAATAGTTGCAGACCTCAGTTTAATATGTTTATTCACCAGCAGTTAATCTGTGATGTTTTTAGCGGTGCACATGCAGAAAAATGAATGTTATGTCTTTCACAAGGAACTGCAGGGTGTTTCATATTGGGTTAAAGTGATTGTTAGTGATCTGATAACTTTTGCTGTCAGTAAGTGGTTTATAAAATCTATTGCATGCTAGGTATCACTCTGATTTAATCAGGAGAGTCCTACCAAGCACAGCAGGTTAGAAAGAAAGACTCAGTCTAAGAGGACATATCATGCCTTAGAGTAACATCACCTAAATTTAGATGACATGTACCATTTATTTTGAAATAGTTCTGAAATATATACCTATCTATCTATCTACTAGTATATTTATATATATTATGTGTATATACTAGGTGATTCTCCTTTCCACTGAAAGAGGTGAGTTCTCTAAAGCAGCTGTCACTAGTTGCAAAATGTCTCAGAGGAGATAAGTATACATATATAACTTGATGTAATCCAGTGTTTAGAGGACATATTTTATTTTTATTTTTTTATTTTCTCTTCTCCTTAATTTTGTTCCCTTTACCAGGTTTAGTTATCCTGAACCATTTAAATTCTGCATCTGGAGTCTGTGGTGTCTCTGGTGTGCAGTATGTGGACCACTGACACAAGGTACATCAAAACAAGGTTTGTGAAATGACTGTCAGTTTCTAAGGGTTCTTCATGTCTTCTGGCATCCAAATGTAAATGACTTTGGCCATTATTATTGCTTTAAATTAAAATATTAGTAACTGTAATAAAAATATATTTAGTAAAGCAATAGAATTTTGTTTACTTAATCTATTTATTATTTTATTTTTCTGTCTTCTTAAAAAAATCTACAGGTTTTTTTTTTAATTTTCAAAAGTACTCTAAAAAAACTCTTTCAAATAAAGATAAATTGGGTACTCCAGTTATTCACCAGGTGGCACTTTTTCTTTCAGACTTGGAGAAGAAAGACTAAATTCTTGCTCAACTCTCCCCTGTAGCTGCATTGTTTTTAGACTACCTGTAAAACAAAGGGATCAATTCCTTGCAGGAGAGGCTGCCTAAGGAAAAATAACTGGACAAGCACATATGCTATTTCACTGAAATTCTTCCCAACCTTCAGCTATGTTCAGGTCAGAGCAATTAATGAGCCTGACATGATTTTCTGTTTACTAACTTTTGAGCTATCTATCTTTCAAGTTCATTTTCAGTCTCTCCTTGAATCTATGTACATTTCTTGTACTTTGCATAGATTTTGGCACACTGTTCTACTTGTCTGATACCCATTCAGAGAACAACCGTTTACTTTTGTTTGTTTTGAATTTGATACCTACTAACTTCACATGATGGCTCATAATTCTTTTGCTGCAAGAGATAATGAATTGTTGATCCCTATCCACCTTCTCTATAGAACTCCTGATTTTGTAAACCTCTATTACATCTTTGTAAGTCACCTCTTGCCCAGTTTGAAGGGCTTCAGCCTAACCCATTTTTCATATGGAGTTGTCTGTTCATATGGAAGCTGAGCATACCTTTGATAATCCTTGTTGCCTTTCTCTGAATCTTTTCTGGTTCTGAAATAACACTGGTTCTGAATGTTCCTTACTTCCTTATCCATCATTTAAGAGTTGTGTGGCCAGCTGTTTAATACTATGCCCTGTTGAAGTTTTCATTACATGGGTTTTGCGTACTTCAGCTTTGGTTGGTTTGATCAACTCTGATTTATGTGAGGAAGCAGGTGACACCAATGAAAATGGCTGTTTAGAAGGAGTTATGTTCCTACTGAAAGATTTCCATGGGACATTTAGTCTCATAGTTGAAAGGGATGATAACAGATAACAAAACATATTTTCAAGTAAGAATTAATGTATTTGAAAGGAGAGGAATACAGGGACTTGAATACAAATTTAAATACTGAGATGGTATATATGATCACAGAGGATAGTGTGCCAGAAGGGAGATCACAGCTGAAGAAGAAGAAGATAGCTTTTCACTTTTTACAAGTGTTTACTGTTTTACGAGATCTCAGCCCCTTCAGACAGAAAAAATGCAGTGATGTCGAGTGTTTGGTCTAATAGATGAAGAAGCTGGAAAAAGAGAGCACCACCTCAAGATGACAATACTTACTCTGCTCCTGTCTCTACATCCTACACATTACATTCACAGACAGCATAATTAAATTGTATGTGTTTCTTTAGTCCTTGAAAACATCCCCCACCTCTGCATGAAATCTTACCATAAAAAGTGATTTGCTATCTGTTGACTTTGTAACTTTCACTTTTTTGATGAACATATAGAGCATGACTGTACCTTCTCTGAGAAGAGGATGTCAGATGTACAAATGTGTTTCATGATGTTCAAGGGGAGCCTCCTGTGTTTCAGTTTGTGCCCATTGCTTCTGGTTCTGTCACTGGGCAGCACTGAAAAGAGCCAGGCTCTACCTTTTTTGCACTCTTAGGTATTTGTATACATTGATAAGACTTCCTCTGAGCCTTCTCTTCTCCAGGCTAAACAGAGAAAGGATGTTCAAGTACTTTCACCAGCTTTTTACCCCTTCATTGGACTCTCTCCAGTATATCCATATCTCTCTTGTACTGATTTGAGAAACAGGCAAAGGACTCTGCACTTCCACTTGCTGAACTTCATCAGGTGTTAGTGCATTTCTCCAGCTTGTTTGAAGGACCTTTGTATGGCAGCAGCATATCAGTCACTCTTCATAGTTTGGTGTCATCAGTAACTTTGCTGAGGGTATATACACTCTGCTCCATCATCTATATGATTAATGACGATTTTAAAACTTTCTGTCCACTTCACTGTCTGCTCATTCAGCTCATTCTTCAACAGCTTATTTGTGAGGATCTTATGGGAAACAGTGGCAAATAACTGGCTCTTCTTCAGGCGACTATATTTATCTAACTGTTCACTAATTCCATCTCAACATTTATGAAAAGCTCCCCTCAATGTCTTGTTCTCAGTGCGCTCACCCAGGGTGCCAAACACCATCCTGTCCCCTCCACTTACCCAAACCTGTCCTGCCCCTGGCTGGGGCTGGTAGGACAGACCAGGCTGACGAGTGTCCTGCCCTGGTGGATCTCTGCAGGTGCCAGGGAGCTGCTGGCCCTTGCTGAGCCAGGTTGCAAGCCTTTGTGATTTTACAAGACTTTCTGGAGGGCTTTTTTGCTGCTGTGGCTTTAGGTGGAAGCTTTATTGTTAGTTTTCATTCTTTTTGCTATTTGCTTCTCAAATTCTTTCTTGGCCTACATAGTTGTACTTTTTTATATTCAAACTGTCAAAAATTTATGAGGCTTTTCATTTTCTTTATTTGTGTACAGCAACATTTTGAACAATACTTTCTGTTTTCCAATAGTAGCTTTTTCTTTGCTGAATAGCCACACTGACTTTATTTTTTCCTTTTTTGAATCTTTTCTAATGTGTGATATGAACAGTTGCTGTGTTTGCTGTATGATATGCTTCAGAAATTTCCATGCATGCTGGGAGGTTTTAATTCTCTTATCTATTTCTTCTGGTTGTATTTTAAGACACTTCCTCATTTTTACATAGCTTTCTTCTCTGAAGTAGAACACAATGGTTGTACATCTTTTGGTTTTTGTTGATAGTGTCATGTTGTTGAAACTAAATATATTCAGATCACTTTTACACAGTGGTACTTTTGCTATAAGATTTTGTAAGCTTTGCCCTGTAAGATTTTGAATGACATTTTGTACAATACTCACTAATAAGATTATCACAGCTTTTAGTTCTTTCTGTAATTCTTTGGGGAAATAACATACTAGTTTGAATCCACTTAGGTTGAAAAGAAAACTGAACTTAACACTCCAGAGGATGGATGAACTCTAACAACCAAGCTGTTGAATAAAGACATATAGATATTCTCTCTCTGGATGTCTCTAAAATTGAAAGAATGATCCTTGTTGCATCTTTTTGAAAAAAAGAATGTAGGACATCCCTTCCAGGAAAGCACTATGGGTGGAGTGTACCAGGGTAAAAGGTGCTTTTGTAAAGCCCTGACCCAACATCTAAAGTGTGAAGGGCAACAGCATTTTGTACACGTCTGTGCACTCATTGTTTCCTTATGTCTTGCACTGAGTGGCTTCCTGCTCATTGCACAAGTTACTTCAAATAACCTTACAAATAGCTATTTAAATAGCCAATAGCCAGTTCATATAGACATTCCTACCCTTCTTTTTCTTTTCCTGAACAGAAATTTTAATACAGAGCTTGAGCTCTGGGTTCTGGATTCTGTGAAACAACACAGACACCAAAAAATCAGGCATTTTTGCATATCAGTTTTAAATAAGTCTTACAGTCTTTAGCTTTTAACATTAAACCCCAGTTAACCAAGCAGTAATTGAAGGATATTCTTGTTCCCCAGATGGACATAACTCAGCTCTGTTAAGAACATCTTAGACAAGTTTTCATACTCAGATGTTTTCATTTATGGAAGGTGACTGCAATAACATTTGAATCAGGATGACAGTGAATATATTCTAGCTTTACTTATCTGAATGTTATGATATATTCAGCATTGCTCATGGCATCAATTAAAAAGAAAATAGTTTTCTAGGACCTCAGAAATTCATATTGGGCTGTGTAAATGGGCTTTCATTTCCTGTCAAATATTCAGTCATAATATTTCAGATAAATCTACATCATCATCAACATGGAAGTGCTACTGCAGTGGTATGATCATACTATGAAATAGTTTTTATCAAGAAGGATGCCTCTGTGGCCACCTGGTGATTTTGAGTTGAGTTAGTGACCTCATGAGACATAGTCCAAAGTCAAGGCTGGTAAGTTTAGGTTTCAAATGTCGGTGGCCTTACGTAAAAATCCAAATATAATTGTGTATGTACAAAGCTGTTACTGTAATTATAAAATCAACTACAAACTCTCTTTAGCCCTGAAAAATTGAATTTTTGAATCAAAATGTGAAGTATGGGATTTAATGGAAATAATAGAAAAGGAGCTTGAGGGGCAACATCATTGTCCTCTACAGCTTCCTGAGGCAGGGAAGTGGAGAGGGGTGTGCTGAAGCTACTTATTGTAATTTAGTGTACACCAAATTTCAGATAAGGCCATGGCTGAGGGTAGAATCTGCAATACAATGTTTAGTGTTTTTTGTGTTTCAGGGAGTGCAGCAAAGTAATATCTACTTACTGTGTTACTTATGTACTGTACTGTGTTTTTCTTCAGTGGCTTCTTTCGGTCTCATCACCACCATAAGAATTCACACCTGTCACAATCTATTTGTGCCTTTGTTTATTGATATCTTTCTGTTTTCCAATCTTCTTCTTCTTTTTACATTTACATCTAACCAAAAGTTATTTTGAAGCAGTTATTGGATACAGTGCTCTGAACTGTGAAATAATATTTTATATTTCTTCATTTGGTTTATGCTGAAGTATTTGTTTTCTTTGAAGTCTAGAGCTTTTTTTGGCAACGTTCTAAAATCTGTACAAATGCAGTGTTTCATTTCATACAAAATATATTAATGGCTTTCATTTCAAAGATCAGCAAAGAAACTCTTGTAATGAACTGAGTACAGTTCTTTACAAGTGAAGTAATCCACATTGTCTAAATAACATCAAACATCTCCACTATTAAATACCGTGCTCTCAAGCACTTTAGAAACAGTGAAGGACAGATTTCTCTGCTCTCTTTATGTTTAATAATCTGAAGTATTCTCAACCTGTAAATAAAGTAGTGCTTGAAATGGAGAGAAACAGAATATAAAATTTAGAAAATATCCCTTTAGGAGCAGTGAAAATGAAAGGCAGAGAATTTAAAGGAGCTGCTCCAAACCATGTGAAGTCAAGATCACAATTGTGGCCAGAACGTATTCTGTCTCTTCAATGTTCAGTTCTTTGGCCTTTTCTGTCAGGGGTGGTAAATCCCTGCTCTTGCCTTTGGTTATGAAGGATTTAACAGGACATCAGAACCTTCTGGAAGGATTTAATAGGACATCAGAACTTCTGAAAGGACTGTCCAGGAAAGAAGTTGCTCTGCTAATGAATTTCAGCTTTGGTTTAGCAAAGCTAGCCTTTGAATAAGCTCAGTCTATATTTGAATCATAATTTCTTGGCTCTATTATTTTTATGCTACCAAAATGCACACTCTTTTGCAATAGTTGCCTCTTATAGTACTGTGCTGTTGCTTTTTATCCTCACCCTATGACTTGCTGTTCATTCTCTTAGGTGCGGCAGAAATGCTTTGAGTGAGATTCTCAACACAACACATGGTTTCAAGTGCAGGGAGGTCTGGGCAATCTGGGACTCCACATCAACAGGTCAATTAGCAGAACACCAAGTCTATGGCATTTCTAACAAATTCAATGCCCTTTATGCCCTTGATTTTTGCATTTTTTTTTGTTTGTTTGTTTTTTTAATAATTAGAATATTCTGCTTCTTTCTGTCTTCTCTCAAATGAGCTGTGCTTTTGATACCTTTCTTTGTTGCAACTTGAACTGGCAAAGTCCCTTTTCAACTGTCACAGTTGCTTGGTAGCTCCTAGATTATAGTTCTTTGTCAAGAAGTGAACATGTCAACACTAGAAAAAACCTAGAACACCCAAGCCTTTCAAGGAATTTAAACCATCCAAATGTGTCTCTGAATATCGATTGAATGTCCATACTGCTCACCTCATTCTTGATGTTAAGGCCAAAGAGATCATTTCTCTACCAATTATATGAATTCTCTCTCTGCAGCTATAATCTTTCAAATTGTTTATTCTGTTCAAGGGTAATGGATTACCAAAGGAAGAACATGGAAGACAGGATTTCGCAATAGCTCACCTGTGGTAGAAGCTTACTTGTACAGGAGAAATAAACGTCTGAATATCCTCCTTTTTTAGTGATCTCTTGAATTCACTAGAAGTACAAAGTAATACTATACACCCTCAGAAATCAACATAAAGATGCAAAATAACTGTGCAGTATGCAGAGTAAAAGAAACTGGGTACACTTTAAAATATCAATTAAGACCTGCAAACTGTTCTGATTCAGTAATACTTGGTTTATGATTATGCAAGCGTGAAATAGATGCTGCAAATTTGCCAAATGTAGGAAATTGACAGTAATGAAATTGCATGTTTACCAGTCAAATCTCTTAAATATATTCTCATTACTACTCTGGTATTTCCTTCACTGTAACAGTGTAGCGGGATCAATGTGCAATAAGCATTTACATTCTTATAAGCAGAGATTAAAATTTAGCTGGAAAATAGTTGGAATTTAATAGCCCAGCGATGGAAACCTTGCACAGCACAGGCAGGAAAAGTGGCTGACAAGGAAGAGAGGTTATTTTGCCTGCAGAAAGGCACACTCATAGCTGAGCTACTACCATCAAGACAGCTTTGAGCACAGTGAAAGATACAAAAAAGGTATAATCAGAGAAAAGAACTATAATTTTCCAGAGCAAGATGGGGAGATTGAGAAAGGACTATTTAACAAGACAAAGGAGCACTCTGTTTCCATGTCTGCCATACACATTCATGCACGGACATTAGCTCCTTGGGAGAGGGCTCCTCCTGGCAGGTTGCTACTGGCAAGTGGGGAAGGGAAGAAACCATCTTGTGGCGGAGCTGACTTGCAGCCTTGTAGACATCAGTTTGGGGAATGCCCACACAAGGAAGTGGATGTATGTTTGTCTCCTCAGTCTTTCTTGCAGTCCCTGCCCTCTAGAGCAGGAAGATTCTCCTGTCATGTCAGCACAGGATCTCATTGCACCCTTCTTTGGCAGACCATCTGATCCTTCCCTATGCTGCTAAACTGTAAGGAACATGCTGAGCCTCCTGGCCTCAGAAATAATATTCCTGACACGTCTTCCTACTGGCCACCTACTCACTCTCTTTTGTCCTCTAGCATCTGCCATGCTCCCAAGGCTGTTGCACCCTTTTCTTCCTGCAGTATGAAAATATGTGTAGATGGTGTTTTTAAGGAAGTTAGTGTGGTTATGTAGAAGTTTCTTCCAGGTGTTTCTCTAGAGCCCTCTAAGTGTACCATTAAATTTATTAAGTGCCAGCCTGTGGCTTGTTGGCTTCATTCTTATGCCTTCCCTTAACAGGAATAACAAAGGGATTAAGACTGTCTTGTGTGTTTTAGTAGAACACAAAGGAACAGAAATACCCACATAATGACAAACTTTTAGAATAATCTAATTATAATCTAGTAATAATTTAATCTAATAATTTAATAATCTAAAATAATATATTTTTTGTAATAAACATAGATTAAATAAAATTTTCAGCACTGATTCTGACTACCACAATAGCAATAGAACTACAGTGGAGTTAATGTTTATTAAAAATAATGTCAAACCAGAGCTCTTTACATAGTAGCTCCTAATGTAAGTAAAAATACCAAAAGATGGGGATGGGAGAAGAGATAAAAAGTGCTGTATCAGAGGTATGCTGTGAATGTTTCTAGAAGAGCAAAATTAATTATTTTTTTTATACTGAGATAATTTTCAGCTAGAAAAAAATGCAGTGAATTTTTAGACACCAATTCAGTTATAGGGCTCTAAAAATGCATATTTGAAAAATAAGATCCACATTAAATTTCATAGAGTGGTCCTGCACAAGATCTTTTTCAACAGCTGAAGGAGAAAAATGTAGTCTGAAAGGGATGGAAACTTAAGTTAAGTCAATCAAATTGCAGTAGCTTCTGAGTTTGTCTTTATTACTTTTTTCTATGAACATGTGTTTCTCATCCTATTTAAAAAGTAGATCATGTCTGTGACTGTAAGCTAATATTTTCTGGTTTGCAGTTTGAGTAAGCAAAAAATACCAGGGTGGTCTGTTAATGTGACTCTTGGAATGAGATGAATTTGTTGATATACCTTTCCTCTTTGTTGGTCCAAGGATTTCAAATTGTGGCCTTTGTTTTGCTTTGACAACATCTTTCTCCTGCCAAGGTTTGTTACTGTTGTTCTTTCTTAATCCTAGTTGGAATGATTGTTATATTATATTCCAGTTTCTCAGTTATATTATTATTGCAGTTCCTCAGTCTAGTTGTGTGTCAGCACAGATAGTACTTCTGTATTCTTTTTTCGTTTTTCTTCTTTGGCAGAAAGAAAAAAGATTCTTGATTAACTGCATTCCAGTTCCTTACGAACATGCTTTTTTGCATTTTCCCCTGAAGTAACACCAAAATATTTTCCTGTCAAAGTACATGTCAAGGATTATCTAAGTCTAAATTCTAAAGATAAAATTCAGCACTTTTTTCTTGGTAGTGTGACTGCATGTTGCTGTCATTTTTCACTTCTTACTCTGGTATAAGGAGTAGATTGTTCCTCTTACATGTTGCCAGATCTCAAAAAATCTGTTGGAACAACTGGGCTAGTGACAATCCACTTCAATATTTATTTAATGTTTTCTGTGCTGTAGTGAGTTTTACAAGCACAGTCTTTGGAAGGCCTAGATGAATCAGAGTGGCAAAAGACATACTGAATTGATCTGTTATAAAAATGAAACATCCCATACTGTGTGTACAGTGCACCACAAATAGCTGGCTCTCAAAAATAGCCATTAGGTCTTCAGTGAGCAGACTGTTCTTCCGCACCCATTCCTGTCCTTTCATATCTTGCTACTTTTGGACAACTGATTGAAAGAGACAAGCAGGGGATAGGAGTAGCATAAAAAGCCTGAATGATAATACTTTTGAAGACGGATGATATTGATACACTCTACTCTGCTGTGATCTTCTTGCACAGAATTAAACACTTTTCTAGCACTTTAGGATGAAAGGCAGGGATTAGTTTCTGGTAGACCAAGGTCTGTGCTCTTCTTTCAGTCTCCCAACTAGCAGTTGCCTCCAGATTCATTCCACCAGTGTTCAGCTTGGCCCTTAATCACCAGTTACTTGCAATATTATTTGAACCATCAGACATGCCAATAAACTACGTTTTCCTTCAATGAAATTTTCTCCTATGCCCAAATTTAACCCATACATGCCTCAAGCCTGGACACTTCTGTCGTTGTACCCAGGATTGAAAGATGCTTTATTCCTTCTGTGAAACCTTTTCCTCTGCACTACAATTAATCTGCGACCTGCCTGTGTCAGACAGTCATCTGTCTGGCTTCCCTAGAGGAGGCTGAAAAACTCTTCTCTCCCTCAGGTTACACTCTCTTCTGAACTCATTGACACTGTATTTATTGCAAGGTCAGAAACAGCAGCAACAACCTGGAAAAGACAACTTGCAGGGAACTCAATATTCGGCTTCTCTGGGACTAATGAAAAGAAGTTCCACAGAAGTCACCTCCTTCTTGCCACAGTCTACATGTAGAGGCAATGAAATATCTTAGGACTGGCCTGGTAAAAACACACCAAATTTCTTGCTGGCACAGAGGATCCTTATTTTACCTCAGTCACGTTGTCCTGTGTTTGCAGTGCAGTTGGCATAGAAGGGTTATGAGTAACACTAAGTATCACTCCTTGCATTGTGCTCAGTCCTTCCATTTAATGGATGGTGACAGCAATGTTCTAATTCATGGGGCTTTTAATCTTGTGAACCAAACAGCTGTCAATTATTGTGCATTTAAGTTTATTGTCTTGAATTTTGCCACATGGCATAATGTTCTCAAAGAGTGTGCAAATGTAAAATAAGGGGCATAATGTAAAAAAAATATTTTGTCATTAAATTAAAATTATAGATGATCAATCACAATGTGGGCAAATGTAATTCAAATCCAAATGCAGCTTTTAGATTTCTGTTCGTGTCTTATCTAGAAAGTCCAGGAACTAATTATATTCTGCAAGGCAGCTATATTTTAAAAACTGACCCAAATTAATTTAATATGAATTCTGTAGTTTTTCCTGTTTGGTTAGAAGTACATCCTGTTTGGCAGAAGTACAGTTTCATGGTCAGAGGTATTTTAGCATGGTTGTTATTCTTCCAGAACTGAATGTTTTCTAATGTGTTATTGTTCTAATGTTATGTGTTATGTTCTAATGTGTTATTGCACTGGGTAAGATAGTGTTTTTTACTGGGTACTCACATTGGTAACTCTTGCTCTGAGATGTCTTTGTTGTACAATACACATTCCAGTATTAGCTTAAGACCTGACTATATTTACCGTAATTTCTTGACTTGCCTTAAAATCTTGTTTCCAAATGCAATGTTTACTTGTCTCACTGCTTGTTCTGGTCAAATGTGAGGCTCAAGTCCTTATTCACCTTGATGAACACTTCTTCATGTGAGTAGCTTCACTGGCACCAGAGTAAGGACACACAAATAACGAAATAGTGAATGTTTTCAGGGATTAATGTTCAAAAAATAGATTTTTTTTTCTTCAAAACACCTTATAGTTATAAAATAGATAATTAACTTTATTATGAGTTATAAATAAGGCTACAAGTAGCTGAAGATGCAGTTCACACCTGCAAAAAGTCATCAGACAAGCCAAATAATTACTACATATATGGAGAAAATGTGTGATACGTGTATAATGTTTATCATGTACATAGTTAAGAAATCCATGTAATATATTTATCGAGAAAAAAGAATATATTGGGACACTGGATATTCTAGTAGCTAGTTTTTAAGGATCTCTAACAGAGATAGTGTGTCTGTTGCTTGCCAAATCAGTTAAAGCCAGCTTTTTACTAGTTTTAAGCATGAAATAATAAATTTACTTAAAGCTAGAAGCAGTAAATTTGTAACAGTAGAACATAGTTGAAAAAAAATACACTGTGTTAATCTTATACTTAATGTGATACTTTCTCAGTTATTTCAGCATCTCATGTCTCTTTTACCTCTTTGTTCTAGGTGAAACTGAAATCTCATGCTGATTTTCTGTGGCAGTTATGCTTCTGTTACATAAAATGGCTGTTATGGTCACCTTCCCTGTAGTGCTCAACAGAAGGTGTGTCACAAACCAAAGACTATGACCTGCCTATACAATGTCAAGTTAGAATGCCTTCATCTTGCATAATTCCTTCTTGTGAAAGCTTCCACCTGCATTTACTGTGGTTGGATAGTGAGGTATCATACGGTGAAGTGAAGGATGAATCTTCCATTCTTCTTTTAAGGTCTTTTTTGAGAAATATCTTGGTAAAATGAGTTACTTCTTGTTATGAAAAATGTGGAACATATAGTCTTCCTACTAGGGGCACAAGAAGTCTTTCCATATGAGCAAAATATCAAGTTTGTACACGATTCCACATAGAATATAGCTGAGAGAAAAGTGCTGAAGGTGAATAGCATTCTGTACTCATATCCAAACCCATGTTACTCTCTCATCATTAAGTTTAACCTTTTATATTATATAGTAGTACTTGGTCATTATTGAAATCTCATTTCGACGGGAAGACTATTCTTTTTTTTTTTCGGAAGAATCTCTGGAATGTAGGGGATACTTTGAGTTCAGTATGGAATTAAACTGAAAATTTATTACTGGTAAATATCATTATTGTCTGCACTATCAAACTTACATTATTCCAGGCTGAAGTTTGCACATGAGAATCCATGCATACGTTAAAATAAACCCCAACCTGATCTATTTGTTCTTTTCGAGAAAATTCCCTGGATGGTGCTTGCTATCAGCAGGCTTTTCAGGGTTCTTTTATAAAGTTCCACAAGAAGAGCTGAAATTTTCCCATGTCTAAATAGGAAGTCAGTAACTGTTACTTTTACCTTTCTGTCACTTTAGGTGCACATCATCAAACAACTCTCTCGCTATTGTTAATTTTCAGGACCAAGAAAAGAGGACTGGTTTTTAAACAATATGTTAATACTTCCTAATTATGATTTATCCATGAATGTGAAAGGCCTTTTATTTTGTCATCCATGTTCCAAATATAATGAGGACTCAGAGATGTTATTCTGATTTTTCTTTCCTTAACAGATTCATCAATGTTAGTTCATGCATTTTCTCATTGATAGAAGCTCTGCTGTAATAGTTCTGGTTTTACTTTCCATTAGAGTATGTCTTGTCCTTTACTAGAAAGTTTACTAAAAGCTTGACTTTGAGATTAGTTTAAACGGGATATACATTGAACATACCTAATCTTTTAAATTCTCTGATATTGATCTGTAGAAAGAGAAGCTTATGTGTTTTGATGGAGATTTATTTTTTTAGTCCAAATTGATGATGACTCTCATCCTATCATATTGTTGACCAGTTTTCCATCCTACTTTCAGGGATAGTTTAACATCTGGATAATTTTTGCATTATTAAGCTTCAAAATAAACTTTGCCATTGTAAAGCACTGCTTGTTGCTAGAATGACAGAGTCTGTAGTTTGCAGTAATAAAAAATGACGTATAAATAGATTAACTGTTTCTGTTCACAGACCAAGATTTAGTGATGTTTTCTAAAGGTGCTAACATATCTTTTGGTAAATATTTGCATACCTGGAGCCCCTTCACTTTTCACGCTGGAACAAAATGTTTGCTTCTAGTCAAAAAACACAAGGGGGCAGTTTAGGATAACAAACCAACAACAGTAAAGGAAAAGATACCAAAAAAGTTTAGTTTAGAAAAGCAGCTTTTCTAAATCTTCAAATTAGAGCTGTATAGGTGCAGAGATTACCCTTAGCACCCAGAGGCTTCTGGTCCAGTTACAGCCAAGAAATATAATATCACAAAATGTATTTTAATATAGAACAAGCCTTTTGTCAATGAAAGAAAAAGAGGGAAGAAACAGCTCATACCAGCTGGGTGTGTTGGAAGATTCACTCTCAAACAAGTTTCCCTTTTGTTCAAGAACTTACATGCACCAATTACCAGAACAGATTAGACAATGTTTCAGTTCACAGTTTTAATGTGATCAGTGCAGCCAGCTGCACCATAGCATCGAGACAGAGTTAAACTGCATTTGTTTATAATTTACCTTGTTTCCTGTAGAGAGTCTAACCAAGCTTTTGCAGCATAGGCTAAACTGCTGTACTGAAGAGAGTGTAATGAATTAAGGCTGTTCAGAGAATGACTAGATGTGTGAGTTTTCCCAGGAATGCAATGCAAACAACTTCTTTTCTTACCATTTTTATTGTTGCAGATTCTAACTACTTTACAGCAACACAGTATCAATTTCCATAACACTGCTTAGCTAGGAACAGCCCAGAATGATTCACAATTCAGTAAAAGCTTGTAGATACCTTGCAATGTGCCTTTGCTTTGTGTTAGTGTCAAGTCTACAGGAAAGGTAAACCTGCAGGAAGGTGGGGGTTTTCTTCATGATAGGATGACTTTTTGGGAAACTGAGATAGGAGGTGGGAAAGTTAACATATCAAAGCATGTCCTCAGGCCTGCCTTTTGTCCCTCTCATCCTCCAGCGTCTTGGAAGAATTAAAGGAAGCAAGAATCCCCCGGAGGAATTTGGACTCACTTGATCAGTATTCATTTTAGCATCTACTGTTGCAGTACTTTAGAAGCAGGCACCATAGGAGAACCTACAGAACTTTTGTGCCCCCAGGCCTGGCTGGCTTTAGCTCTGTGGTCTTGTTGTGAATGTTTCCACTGAGCCATTCTGTACTGTCAGCCATCGGTCAGAAGTTGATACAGAGGCAGAGGATGGAGCTTGAACTCTGTCTGCTTAATGAGTGGCTCTTGCATAGTAGGGCATAGGAGAGGAGGAATCCTTAACTACCTTCAGGCATGACTGTGGGCTATCGAGATGGAGATTGGCTAAAGTGAAAAACTTGAATATTACACTCTTTCCAATGATCTGAAAAATGGTTGTTGGATTACCCTTCTGTAGCAGGAAGTTTATCCTCTTTTTTGAGGAGTGTGAACCTAAATAGATTGGGTTCTGCATGAGGCAATGAAGATGGTGGTACACAAAGGTGTACCTGCTTGAACTCATCACAGTGTGACTGCATTATTTGGAGTATTTTCTGTGTTTCTCATAGCCTTTAGAACTCCTTAGAAGATAAAACACTTTCTTAACATAACCATTGGATTTTCAGTAACTAGATATTTTCCTGTGTTGATTACAGAAAGTGCAGACCAATTCCAGCCTTACACTCTTCACTGAATCAGAACAAAGGCAGCACTAGATAGAATCAAACCATGATCCTTTCCTCACAGTTCTGCAGTCTAGGTTGCTACCTGATGATTCAGTCAAGGACTCATTTAGTAGGAATACGTGGCGCAGTATCACTATTGTGCAATAAAGCTCCTAAAATTCAGATTGAGGCTAGACTCAGATAAAGCTCCTAAAATTCAAATTGAGGCTAGACTCAGATTAGAATAGAACATTCAGCTGCAATATATAGTCATATGGTTTCCATACACTGTAAACTTCTGTCAAATTTAATGGTCATAGTGTCCTCAGTCTCTAATATTTATTTCCTGAAAAGAATTTAGTTTAATCAGCTTTTCCTTTTGGGAATTTGTATTGTCTCTATATGGTATCTTGTAAAACAGGATAAGGATTTATCAAGTGAATAAATAGGACAAAATTAAAAAGAACATGATATCCAAGAGCAGCTGGTAATTGTTGTCAATGACAGGGTACTTTCACTGCACTTGGATTATTTTATTTTCTACCTAAGAATAGAAGGATTATTAAAAAGGTTCAGTTTAGCAGCTTTTACATTTCTTCCAAGGCATAAAGTCCTCTTCAGATTTGCTACTGCCTACTCACAGTTTATTTCCTATCTGACACTTGAGTAATTGTTATAAACCATTTCCATCTGTGATTTACTTTGTGTTTCTTATTTCAGGTGACAGTTAATGTATCTTGTCTGCTGCAATGAAATAAAAAAAAATGATCTGAAAATGCTAAGAACAAATGCTTGCAAAGATGGGGGCAGGAAAAAAAGCTATTACATCTTCAGAATTCATGGGCTTTGAAAGTCTTTCAACCCACAATGTAATCAGTGCTAGGGTGCCTAAAGTATCTTCTTAAAAAAAAAAAAAAAAAGCAGCTAGGATAGGATAACACTACTTAAGAATTTATATTTCCTCAGTAAATTCCTTCTAGCTACAAAAGTATTGTAGGTAGACAGTTAGCATGGATTTGGTGCTAAATTTTTCCACAGACTTTCTAAGCTTACTCTGCATTTTGCTCCAGAATTCTCCCAACTGAAATCTACTGACATCAGAAGATATACATCATAAACAAGTTGTTTCACCTAAGGTGAACAACAGAACTTTAAACTAATAAAACTTGATCACCACTGGAAGGACAGAGCTATAACAAGCAAGGCCAGGGTAGGTAACGATAATTCTGAAGACACTTGTTGATTAGAATATTGCATCTGGAAATGGTAGAGATCAGAGGGTCATACAGCTAGCTTAGAGAGAGGAGAAGATAGTAAGTAACCATGCTATCTTAGAGAAAATTGCATGCTATTGCTAAGATTTATGCCTACAATAAAATATGCAAATGTCATCTTAATTTCTAAATGGATTGTCTTTGGTAGAGGAGGAAGTATCTATGCAAAAGTTTTATTTTCCAAAAACTAAGTTTGATACTTTTAAGAATGAATTTTACCTGTCTGTCAGCTATTTAATTAGACACACTTCCTAGTGCAAAGAACATTTCTAATTTCACCATGACAGCTTCAAATGCACAGAAGATAGGTACAGCTAACTTACAGTTAGGCACGTCAATAATCACTGATTGGCAAAATGTGGGTTACAAAAGAAAAAAAACAAACAGTGGCTGCAGTTTTGACAGATGATGTCAAATTAATCTGGGTAGTAAGAACACAGTTTTAGATGATGATGACACAGGGAGTGTCTGCTATACATGCAGATGCTGTGAGTGTACATGGGAATAGATAGTGTAAACTGATCCATAGTACAGTGTTTATTATAATGATATCAAACTTCTAGGTTCTTCCATACATAAACACCTAGCTTAATCAAAATCTTAGGAAGAATACTTTTGGTGGAAACTCCTTAGCTCCGTACGCCCTGAAGTAGCTTTTTAATGCACTTGAACATTGTTTAGCTTGCAATAAATTACCTTCTATTTAGGAACAAATATATCATTTGTAGCCTTGAAAAACACATGCTCTCCTTCTTAAGTCACTTTTTTATTCTTTCTTGGTTTATCTGCTTATATATATTATAAATAATTTTAGATTGTTATGTAGATTGTTGAAGGTAACTTTAACAAATGAAAAATTGTGGTTTAGTTCTGTTTTTGTGAAGGAGACTGATTAAGCACTTGTCAAGTCAAAGATCAGTGGAAAGTCTGTGGAAAAGGCTGGTGAAGAAATAAAAAGACTATGCACATAACTCACTAGGCATAAAGTGTTGTTGTGTCCTAGGAGTTAATCCTACTAGGTACTGCTGGGCAGTGCCCATAGATATTGAAAGGAATTTAGGGTGCTCAGTATGTCACAGTAGATCCAGAACATCTGTCTAGCTTCTGCCCTAACTTTCAGGTTTTGGTGATATGCTTAGTCTTAACATTTGCTTATCATTTCGTCACTTCCATCTCATATTTTCAGCACTACTAAACTAAAACCTCGGTCATACTGTGGTAGTCCCTCAGTTTGATGAATAACTCAATTTCTGCCAATCTGAACATGCAGTAATAAATAAAACTGCCTAAATTCTTTCACAGCAGCTCATCTCTGGAATGCAGAATGTTCTCCTGCTATTGTCCAGCTGTCCTTTAAACAAGATAAAATTTGCTGTGCAGCCTTCCGTGTCTTAGATATACCATTATGTCTTCAACTGTTCTCTACAGTTTTCTTTATTACTTTTTGTCAACATTCATACATGAGAAGAGTGAAAATGATAAATTCTTTCAAACAATACTAAAAACTGCTGCCCTATTTTTCATTTTATAAAATTTGGTAGGTAAAAATTATTTTAGAAAGAACATATTTAAAAGCTGCTTTTATCCCAGTTTCCGTTTCATTTCAGAACAAAGCCAGAATGGGGTAAATATGCATTCTATAAATATAAATATTTCTTTGTCTTTTCCCCTACCTTTGTTCAGTACATTTATGTTATTTATTTTTTTAAGTAACTTTGAAGGAGTCAGTTGCTTTCTTTGGATGTTTGGCCTCGTAAACCATAATGAATTTTGTTTAACTTTGGAGGTGTTTTTATGTAAGAGGTGGAGCAGGGCTGCTTTCCTTGAGTATGTTTCAACCATTATTCAAAAATTATAGAAGAGAGTATTACACCTTTGAGATACCCAAAACAAGTAGCTGCTCAGTCACTAGAATAACAAAGTGATGGTGCTCTAGACAAGATGCTCTCCAGACTCCAGCTGAAGAGTCCTAAAAAACTGTAAAAAAGAGCTGGTTTAAGTAACATTTTCATACACTGTAACTTAAATGTACTTAAGTAACATTTTCATACAACAGAATGAAGGAAGCTTACAGGACTTGTTCAAAACCAGAAGCTTAATAAGGGCACAGTGTTGATTATTTACTACTTGACATTAAAAAAGATCCTTCATTTGTGCAGGGCTATGGAAATTAAAGCATAAGCTGCACTTTGATAACTTTGTCTCATCTAAGAAAGACCCTATCACTGTGCTGCAGTATTCCTATTTGCAATATCTTGTAAGACTTTAGTTGTAAAAAGGTAACTTCCAAATAAGTAGTAACAAATGGCTTTGATTTCTTAGTTCTGGTTAGATCTGCATATTTCTGCATCATACCCTGTAATTATTTCCATTATGCAAAAGCTTAGTATAAGAGGTTTTAGTGATATGCACAGGGCAAGAAACCACTCTTGTGAATAAGAAGTTTCAATGTCCAAAATACATTATTCAAATCATTAGAAAATTACGCCCTACCTTTATCAATGCCTTAAAACTACAGCACTAGAAACTGTTACAGAATCATAGAATGGTGAGAGTTGGAAGGGACCTTAAAAATCACTGAATTCCAACCCCCCTGCCATGGGCAGGGACACCGCCCACTAGACCAGGTTGTTCAAAGCCTCATCCAGCCTGGCCTTGAACACTTCCAGGGATGGGTCATCCACAACTTCTCTGGGCAACCCAACCTGTTCCAGTGCCTCACCACCCTCACAGGAAAGAATTTCTTCTTAATCTAAATCTCCTTTCTCCTAGTTTAAAACCATTACCCCTTGTCCTATCTATTCTTACCTCATCTTTAAGTCATAAACAAAATGAAGTATAGCTGAAACTGAAATATAAAGCATAAAAATCACCATACTTTGGCAGCCCAGTGATCCACATAATTTGGTGTTCTGTTTCCAGCAACTATCTAGAGTTTAGAGGAAGTGGTGAGTGTAATCAGCCACATATGTTGATTGCTGTGAAGTTAGATGCCCATAGGACTTTTTCATAAAGGTCATTAAGCCAAGATTAGTTTACAATCTGAAGTACTGGAGTTGGTATCTATATTTTTCAGACATATGTAATTCAGCTGAAAAGGTTGCCTTAGTGAATTTGGTAAGCCATTTAATCTGTTTCTGCTGGTATCTGTTCCCAGCTAAGCAAGTTGCAGTTCTGCAAAGCTATTTAGTTCAGTAGCTCTCACTGGTGTGAGTTGGGGGTCTAAAAACCCTAAGGACAGGAGTCTTTGTCTTCTAAGCAACATTGGCTCCTGTCTCTCTAGCAGATCATCCACCACAGAAAACCTGGACACACTGTTCTTAGTTTAGACAGAGCTAAATAAGTTAAATGCAGCCATGAAGCCAGAAGGAGTCTTTCAGCCATAAGGCCATGATGTGTCATGTCAGTGGAAATGCAACTCTGCCTACGTAGTACTGCAGGGAGACTGTAATTTCTTTAAGTCATGTTGGCAGAAATCCCTTCCTTGAACAAATTTCCAGCTTGAAAGGTCCAGTTTGACTTTTCTGAGCTATTCAAAAGGCCTGCAAACAATCCACTTCAGGAATCTCCACTTTTAAGCATTAGGGTTTATTTTTCAATGTAACTTGTAATTTGGTGTACTGCTTAGCAATGTTTGGTATTAATCATACCCAGAATTATATTTACACATATTAGCTAAATTCAGTAATAATAAATATTTTTCATGATTTTATTTCTCTTTCACAGTTGTTGAGACATTAATTGTTCCCTAAGTTCTTGTGATATTAATTTAGTTAGGCTTTTTAGAGTCACAGGAAGCAGGTATAAGGAAAGACCAAAAGATCTCTGAAAAAATTAGTTAATGTCTTTAGTACATCAAACTTTGGTGCACAGTCTTAGAATTCTCTATTTAATTTTAGAACTATTTTTGAAATGACTAAGAGTCCTCAGAGTTAGGAGTTTGACTGTTCTAGGTTCCCTACAGTTGAGAGAGAAGGAATCTATCGCTGTGAAGTGAAATAAAAGTGAAGGAATTTCACTTTTAGAATATGAATCACCTGTGCTCTGTATATCTTTTCATAAATGTGGATCTCTTTCCACTGACCTTATGCCACTTCATTCCTAACTTAGACCCTTGAATCAAGTACCTAAACATTAGGTAGGGTGAACCTTCTGCCTTATATGATGTGCCAACATGTTCTGTGTTACATAAACAGATTCCATCTGATCTTTGTCAAAGCAAATTCTTGCTAATGTTTCATTAAGTATCTAAAATTAGGAGACATAACTCCTTTTCAGAAGAGTAGCTGTTCTGACTATTCCTAAATAATACCCTTGGGATAGTTTACTTCATCCTTTTTATAGAACAAATCCCTCATCCATTTACAGTGGTGAAGACACAATAAGAGATTTCTTTCAAGTAAGACTCAGAATGCACTTCTTACCGACTACCTAAACATTATTCCTTAAACACAAGGGAGTGTTCCAAAATGCAAAGTTGATGAAGTTGATTCCCCATCCCACTTCTGATGCTGGCAAGGATTTAGACTTTAGGATTTAAAGTTAGCAGTCTAGTAATTGATCCTTAGTCTACAAAACAATGAACACAAGTTATGATGAGCAATATCCTCAGCACTGACATTCCCTAGACATAATGTATTTCAAACTAAATGAATGTTTTGGCAGTGACTAGGCTATATCAGGTCAGCAGTGCCTCAAACCAACATCAAAAAATAATATAAAAGCAAACAGAACACAGGAAGAATATGCTCATTAAAGACACCAACGTTTTATAACAGTGTGGTATCTACAATATAAAAGTGAAACTGAAGAAACAACAGAAAGTCAAAGGACCAAAGTGAATGGAAAACTATTAATTGAAAATGATATCTCCAAAGTGTAAGCAACATAATTAAAATATTTTGTGGTGATTATGTCGTCATTTCTGAAACGGTAGCAAATTATCAAATATTAACACTGTATGGCTATGGAATAGAAGAGCACATTTGAAAATATCTCATTAGATGTAAACGTTTTGCTTGAGATGTAAATATACCTGCTTGCTGATTTTTCATAGGAGTTAGAAAAGAAAGAAACATACATACATAGGGTCTCTGCATCTCTTTATCCTTTTTTAAAACAATTGCTGTTCTGAAGGACGGGAAGGACACAGAGAGGAAACAATCTTCAAGCAGATATACTTACAGGTAAAAAAATGCATTTTTTTTGATTTCTATGAAGTTCCAAATTAGTACCTTAAGTTTTTCTGATTATTTACTGATTTTTTGCTAGTCTGTCATTGGTCATCCTGTTTTTCTGTTAGGTTCTCACAGTTGTCAGCCCCAAGCAAAAGAAAATATTTCAATAGTTTTGTATTGCCTTAGTGAATTGTAGAACTTAACCACAGTTTATCTGCTTTCCTGTCATTCTGAGGCAATAGCTGAAAGAAAAAGGGGAGAAGGAGGAAGAGAGACTGAAACTCTGGTGCTTGTGAAGACCTAAAACTCCTTATGGTGTAAGAAACCTTAGCCTTTCACTCTGGATGTGTCATTTACAAGAGCAATTGTCCCATTCTGGGAGGAGCTGACTTTCCCAGGGACAGTCCTGAGTAGTGGCTATGGAACCAAAAATTTTGCCTCAGAAAGAGTCCTGTAGCATATTGCATTATAAATCCCTCTGGTTCTAGAGAATCTCTGTGAGAATTTTGTTTTATCATGTTTACATTCAAGTGATTTGTATCTTTCAGGTCTGCTGATCAGGGATTAATCTTTTTAGTAAGCATTTAGTAATGGTTGTTAGTATTCTGTGACATTTTTTTTCCCTAGTGCTTAGCAACCAAAGGAAAAATTTCTTTCCCACAGGTTATCCTGCAGGTTATCCTGTCCCTCTACTCTGCCCTGGTGAGGGGACATCTGGAATACTGTCCCTGGTTCTGGGCTCCCCAGTTCAGGAAGGACAGGCAACTGCTGAAGAGTATACAGCAGAAGACTATGAAGATGATCAGGGGCCTGAGGCATCTCTCTTACGAAAAATGGCTGAGCGACTTGGGTGTTTTTAGTCTGGAGAAGAGAAGGCTGAGGGGAAATCTGATCAACACCTATAAACACTTAAAGGCTGGCTGTCAAGAGGAAAGGCCAGGCTTTTTTCAGTGGGTCCCAGTGTACAAACTTGTAGGTAAGTTCCATCTAAACATGAGGAGTAACTTCTTCACTCTGAGGGTGGCAGAGCTGCCCAGAGAGGTGGTGGAGTCTCTGTCTCTGGAGACATTCAAAACCCGCCTGGACAAGTTCCTGTGCAAGCTGCTCTAGGAGGATCTGCTTTGGCAGGGGAGGTCTGCTGGGGGTGTGTGTTAGACTAGATGATCTCCAGAGATCCCTTCCAACTCCATATTATTCTGTGATTCTGTTGCCAGAGAGGACAGTCTCTGGTGTTGGCTTCCCTTAATATGCCAGATTACAAACTGTGGCAGTTCAGCAGGTGTTTCATGATTCATGTTTGCAACAAGATGTTTCTGAAACAGAAATGGGGCTAAACAGGGAGCAGAAAACATGGTTCCTTATATCAAGCTAGACTATGTCCGCTTGAGAATCTTGCACAATAATGTCTTTGGGGTTTTTAAGATTAACCTCTAAAATTCATGTGAAAACAAGAAACTATAATTTCAGTTCTGCTTCAATTTAATTTTATGTTACTTTGTGTCAGCAAAGTTTATGTTACTTGTGTCTGCAGCTATTCTGCATCATCAGTTGACTCCATTTATGTGTACAGCAGTGTCACCTGTGTCTCTGTAACCTTCAGCAAGTGGCTGTGGAACCATGTAGAGTGCACCCTGTGACAAATGGCTTCCTGCCCTCAGTGCCTCACAGACAGCCTCCCTGGGCTTTCATGCAGCTGTACTAAGCCTTTTCCAGACTTACAAAACTGTGTAATCAATTATACGTGGTCCAGTAGGGTTTGGGTCAGCACTTCTGTCTCCTGCATGGAGTGTGAAACGGGGCCTGAGAGTAGTCTAAGACAAACTGGACTACTTGAAAGACAAACTAGGAGACAAACAAAATTATGCTTATATAAAGGCCAGACCAAGTTATATATAATTTTTTCATCCTACATAGTAGTTCAGTTTCAGAGAATTAGGTAAGGAGATGGAAAAAAATAACTACATACACGACAATGAGTTTTTTTTTAAAAAAAGTCAGAAGTTGGTGATAGGTCTGTAACACCAGATCAGACTACTTCTGTGGAAAAGATTTCAGTTCCACGGGGTCTAGGTCTCAGAGCTTTACAGGAAGAGAAGAGTTGAATAACTTCACCTTATAGACTTCAAAGACTCAACCTCACTCTTTGGTTTTTGCTCAGCTCCTTTTAAATCTGTTTCTTAGCTTTGCAGGTTATAAATTTAGCAGTAACACAAAGCTCATGCTGCACAAATGTTATGGAAATAGAACTTTAAAGCAGCCAAGCTGACAAAGCTTAGGTACCTAGTCATCAAATTAGACATTATTTTCACACAGACAGCTTCTTTTTCAAGTTCTAAAACTTTGAAATATTAAAGAGCTGTAAAAATTATTTCATTTTTTGATTAAAAGAAAATTTAACCCATTTAGATTTTTTAACCTTTTGAACCATAAAATATTTGAGAAGCTTAAAATGAAAATTTCAAAAAGAAGGCTCATTTTGTTTATAATTGGTTGTCTCAGGGAAGACGTGGTTTTACTCCCACCAGAGACAACAATAATCAGTTCTAACAACGATAAGCCTGAATTTGTGTACTCATGTAATTCATATCCAGGAGGGTCAGGAAATAAAAATCAAAACTTTTTCCTTTTTGCTTCAATATTCTTCCTGCATTCTCAGTTCCTCACTTGCAATCTTTGTGGAGCAAACTACAATGATACCCCCCAAAAAATATTAAAAATTCAAATAATGACTTGTTACAGATAAACTGCCAATTTTGTCTGAAATTAGGATCTGGAGAAAGATTGCACATCTCTCACTTTGAAATTTTTGTATCAGGATTTGAATTGTAGCTATGTATTTTGAAGTTTATTGTGTATACTTGGAGAAATTCTCTTGAACAGACTCAAAAATATTTTTTCAGATTTATCAACAGAGGGAGCTGAAAACTTAACAATATATTCAGTTATGATTTTTATCAGCCTCAGTGCTTTACTTTGATTTTCCCTGACTGAAGAATCTAACAGAATATCAGGCAGTTGACACTTCTACATCTCAGCAGTGGTGAAAGAAGTTAACTATGGTTTGGTTTGATGTTTTGTATATGGATCGTAGCATCATGAGATGTAACTTTCATTGCTAGGACTTGCAGCTGTGGTGTCATGATGGCTCACATTATTTTCTTTCTTGACTGTGTAGTGTCAACAATTTTGGTCCAGGAATATTTAAAAGGTTATATGTAATATATGCTCTGGGAATATATTCTCATCCCACAGAGCAGGCTACTGTACTCACAAATACTGACATGTCATGATAACCATATCTTGACTCCAATATTTTCCTGTACCAAGGCATTTGATACCTACTTGAATTTACAAGTGTTTTATCACAGATCCTCATGATCTGCACTTAACAAAACCTAATCACTGTGCTTACTGCATTGTTATTGAACATTGCTGAGACGGCTATTTTAAAAGTCACAAACTTATGATTGGTTTCCCTATATCCTCCTGTTAGAAACTATTAGTGAATGACATTTCTGCTTTTTCAGGTCATAGTTTATTTATGAGAACAATTGATTTAGCAATACATAGCAGCATCAAACTTTAAATAGATTACATCCATGCTTCATAAATCACATTGGTCACACATTCTTAACTTTTACAGAAAGCTCAACTGTTCTGATCTTTTCCACTAACAACAGTGGATGCCCCTCTAATAATTGCATTAAAAAACAATTACTTATTTTTTTGTAGATTAACCATAGACAGATTTTAAATGTGAATTTGTATTTAGAAAATCTTCTTTCCCTAAATGTTCTTGGAATGAAGTATATCAGCAGCATTCCACACTAGGAAACACCACTATTTTTACAGCAGTATTGTTTCACAACAGTACTGTGTATTCTGCAAAGTGTCTTGAGTTCTTCGCATATTATCTGTTGTGGATGATGTACTGAAAGTGATATGTTATATATTTATTCACACTTCATTTTTGGGCTGACAATTGTACCATATACTTCCATTCTCATACTTCACCAATTACCTTAACCCTGACCTGTATGAATATAATTTTCTGCATTAATGAGAAGCAGCAGCCTCTGTGAAGAGCCTGAACTGAGTAAACACTGTCAGCTGTGTCAAATGGTGGTGATAAACAGCTTTCACTATTTATTTATGGTTGTTGGTGTTGATGGAAGAATTCACAGCTATTCAAATGTCTGTTTGTTTTCAAGCAAAGGACTCCTGTGAAGTCCTGAAGACTGAGGGAACATGAGTTCTGAAAATAACTTCAGTTTGGGGTTATACTGGGATACACTTACATGAATTTTGTGTTGTAGGAGGCTTGCAGCTGTTATGCTGCAGTTTCTGGTTCTGAATGGACACTGTAAAACAATAACAAATTGGAAGATTTGAGTTTAAATAACACCTGAAATTGAACTTCAGAAATTAGTACTAGGAGATACTCAAAACTTTGTATCAATTATATTTCTGAAGTTGTCATTCCTAACTTGAAAATGTTTAGAACTGTTTAGAACAGAAATTCTGATATTTTTTTGCTCTTATAAGTGTTCAGATTCTGAGATATACAGTCCCTGAAGGAAAAGGAGACACTGCCTGTGATGAGGAATTCTTCATGCATCTGTGCACTTTCAGGAAACCATGCACTCCCATGGGAGCAATCTACCACTAAGCAGTCTACCACCAAACATGCACGTAACCTGTGTGAGAACCAGAGAGATCCGTTTAAACACAAAAAAGAAAGTACTTTACACAGTGGCTGGCAAACTTGTATTATGTAGTGTGAAGGTAGATGGCATTAGCTGTTTTAAAAGGTACATCCATAAATGCATAATAATAAGAATCATATATCAACAATGTGATTTTAACATCCCTAACATGAAGAACATGGGTGATGGAGTACAGGAAGGGATCAGGCTCATGTGCTGTCCCTGAATAGCCAGTCCTACTGTTGCGTTCAAATACAGAATACCAGTCTAGGTGAACCATCCATATGCAACAGGGCATTTTTTGAAGGAATTAATAATAGAGTTCAATTTATTCCACCAGTTCCTTATTTTGAGGACTGAGAGCTGTGTAAAATACTAAAACAAGGAGCATTATGCCTATTCAAGGGTAGAAAGGAAGAAAAAACCCACAACACAGTAAGGGAAACCAATTGTTAAAACTAATGTTTGAACATTATTCAAATGACCTGTGAAAGAAAATTCAGCTTGCTGGTGTATGCACCCCAAAACACTTGCAGAAGAATAACTGGGGACTGAAATACCAATTTATAACATGGATGATAAGTTGGGCAAAACTTTCATTATGTAATATTTATCTATTCATAATGCTTTATACTGGGCAGCGTTCAATTCCAGAAGAAATCTATGTGAAAATTCCTTTGTTGTACTTGCATATTAAAGTTGTTATCCAGTATAGGATCTGTCCAAAGTCTACTGAGTACTTTGAAATCCTCCTATTTATCAAGTCTTAGACAGAAGAGTTAAATTCCCTGCTAGAAAAACAGTCCAAGTCAAATTTGGGCAGCATGTGTACTAGATGGTTGGAACAGCACTCTCATGCATGTTCCTATGCAAACAATTTCCAGGAAAACATTGACAAAAAAGAAGCTCTTCTGAGAACTCAGCAAAAATGATCCAATGATTTGGCTCAAAAGGCAAAAAGAAATGTGTCCAGCTTGATTAAACAGCATGAGTAATTCTGTTAACTTTTTTTTCCAAATACCTGGAGAAAATGCGTAAAGGAAACAGCAATGGAGATTGTAAATTGAGTGTTTTTCCATTGGGCCACCTGTTCCTACTAATAATTAAAAATTCAGCTTAAAAACTACCCTATTACTCTTCTAATTTGGATGCATACACTCAGCTTCAGAGAAAAAGGTGGGAATTTCTTCCAGCCAGGCTACTTTGGTGACAATGTCACCTCTACGTGAAAAGTGGGATCTGTGACTTTACATTTCTCTAGTCCAAAGTCGGAATTTACCTGAGACATTTTTGATTTCTGTGACACTCTGTGGTAGGTCATAGAAAGAAGAACAGCAGCTCCATCTCAGTATCTACTGACAGGCGTTATCTTGAAAAGTACCTAAAATATGAAATAATGAGATTTCTGAAGATGGTAGAAATATTTATGTACCAGGAAGGAGTAGAAATTCAGATTTATTTTGGTGTGAAGTGTTTTTATTTGCTATCTCTTTGTGCCCTTAGATTTGTGATGGGAACTCTGACTCACTTCTGGGAATCTTTCCACTCACTGTTGACTGGATGGACTTACGCAGCCTCTCTGGGGCCATATTAATGGAAGAAGGGTAGCTGGATGATACTTGGAAAGAAGATTCTCTTTAAAAATCAGGCTTTTAAAATCTTTATTCTTTCTGACATGCTCATTAGTTAGTTAATGTTTAAAGGATTGCCTTTACATATCAGTTAGATAATAGAGCTGTAGCCAGTGGTGATCCTGTAGCTGAAATGCTTATGACTCACGATTGAAACTCTTGAGGGTTGTTTGTTTAGCTTGTATGTCTAAAGAAAGTATATTATACTAACATTCAAAACCCTTGGAAATGTTTTAAACAAATGTATGATTATTGTTAGCTTTGGCTCTAATAATTTTGCTCTGTTAAGCTTCTGAAATACCTTGAATCAGACTTGGTTACTTAACAAATCTAAAGCAGCAGGCAGATGGCTTTCATCTATTGTTAAATTTAAAGGGCTTACTAGTGCTAATTATTTTGAAAGGGATTCCTATGGTATTATGCTTTTTTTTTTTCAATGAATAATGCAGGAATGGCAATTTATTGGCAGAACATTCACAAGAGTGCCATAAATCTAGAAATAACATAAAAGCAGAGTGGATACATATTTTAAAAGCACAGCTTGGGGAATCACATTAGTGCAGCTCTACAAACCTTTTTATAAGGGTGCATATATTTGAATATGATCAAATTGAGAGACTTTTGATGAGAGGCTGAGGTTTATTCGACATATTATTATGATAGCTGGGAGACATAGTTTTTGAAACTGAAACTTGTGTACTAGATTATGTGGAAGCTCAGGAGGAAAAAAAGACAATCTGTGCTCCCAAGAACTTGCAAACCAAATATAACCTCAAATGGAGCGCCTGCATACAGTCACCCACGGGTGAGTGAGTGAGGAGTAACAAGAAGACATGCACAACTAATGTCATAGGCTGTATCCTCTGGGTAGCAGCAGCCTGTATTTATTTGCAAGCACATTTTCTAAATAAAACTGTAAGAAGAAAAATGGCAAAAGCTAATATGTAGCTCTGCAGTGGTTTAAAGTGAGCCCTTTCCAACATTGAGGAACTGAGAACTGAATAACAGATAAATCCCATAGTAAATACAAAGAGTAAGATGCAAAAAGGTTTTTTTTAGTATTTTATTTATAATAAAGTATGGTTTTATAAAAGACATTTTGGCCTAGGTACTGAAGCATGAAAATACAGCTGCACATTTTTTTTTTTAACTTGAACCTCCAGATGAATCTAGATGAATCATCATCTCTATCTTATATGCACTGTCTTTAGTTGCATTATAGTGCACAGGTATTTGGACAGTTATTTGTACAGTTGCAGTAACACATAAAGACATTTAAATTACATGATAATGACCACCACTGGAGACAGGGTACTAACTGGCTAAACCTTTACTGTGCTGCAGCATGACTGCTTCTGCTCCCCTTCCACTAGATTTGCCTGTAGTATTGGTATAAATCTTTTAGGACTGATTATTGACAACGTTTAGTGTTACACATCTTGTAATACAATAGGAAATAGGAATAGGAAGTACTTCTTAATACAATAGGAAGTATTATAAGAATACAATAGGAAGTACTTCTTAAAATGATGTTATAGAGCAAATAAAAATGACAAGAAAACAAAAGAATCCTTGATTTTTATAAAAAAAAACAAAGTAATCAGGTTAGTTTTAGTTGTTAGAAAAGTATTGAAAAATGTAGATAATAAATTCTGTTTTCTATAAATTTATCTTATAAATAATTTGAGGAAGTGAGCCACTACATTTGTTTGAAATTACTGATCAGTATTTTATATACTCAAAAGATTCAGTGTAAGGTTCACATTACCATTCAGTGCTAGAATTTACCATGAATATGTAGAATCCATACAATTGCAATGTTTTGGAGTAGCTCGATCAGATTAATGATTTATAAATCAAGCAGTGTAAATATAGGACTTTACATTATGGTCGCTTTTTTGAAAAAAAATGCTAGCTGAAAAGTATATAACGAGCAGTTAAAATATACTGGAATATATAAGGTAAATATGTTAAAGCACATAAGTAACATAAATATAACAAGTATGTGAGTAGTATGTAGTAGATATAATAGAAATAATAGGTAGTGTAAATTTAGTATATGCATTTATTTGCTGTTATAGCTTTGTGAACACTTTTATATAATAGATATTTATATTTGGGGCCACAAAACCTTTTTTAAAAATTACATTACACATGTACTGATAAGTGAAACTGAGAGACAAACCCAATATTCGCTTCCTTGCTGAAATAAATACATTTCTAGAAATGAAGTAAATATAAGAAATCATGTACCCAAGGTCACTTTGTGGAAAGATTGTTAAGTTAGTATTAAAAAATTCTTAAATTAAAATTTGATAAAAAATAAACCAATAATATTTTATTTAATGATCAATGTACAAACTGACAGTGTAAAGAATCTTTTGCACTTGTGCACAGAGGCCTCAGCCAAGAACATGGGTCACTGTCAAAAGTAGTTTATATGCTTTATGCATGTAAGTTTCCACCATATAGCAATTGAAATATGTAAACAAAAGGTTTTAGAAGGTAGGCAGTGTTATCACTTCTACCTTAAGCAGACCAAGGGTACTATGTTCAAATTTTGAAACACGTTAAGGTTCCTAAAATCATTTTTAAACATGAAAATAATTAGACTGTTTTTTTATTTTTTAATACACCAAAGACCCATTCAGCCTTGTTTTTTCATGATGGAATTGTATGAGTCAGTTTTATGTTAACCGTTATGCAGATGCTGAACATGACAAATATGCTGAGGAGATGTGATTTCAGTACTGCCAGATAAGACTTCCCGCATTCATTTTGATATAAATGCTAGACTGCAAGAATATAGGAGGTAGGTTACATCAGGGTAGTAATTAAGGTAGTTCAAAAGTTTAAGCCTATGAAAATGAAGAGAAAATGGTAAAGCTCATAAAATTGAATCACCAGCATCATTCCTGAAGTGTACATGCTGCTCTCATTAGATCTTTTCTGAGGATTGACCTGGTCTAAATCATTCACAGAAAGCCTATTATGAGATTATTTGATTTAATTGTCTTAACTTTCTATGAGAAATATTTGTAACTTCACCTACAGAGATACTCAAACTAACCTGATAAATTGCCTGACATATGCAGGGCACTGAAAGTGACTACAGAATGTCTTTTGGATATTAGTCATTCACATGAAGAGTAGGTCCTTTTTTTATTGCAATAATTTTAAACTATAAAGTTCCTCAAACAATAGACATGACTTTAATGTAATAAATTGAAATTAGTGTACTGAAAAATATCATTTGAAGGAAAGTATACAAAATTTTCCACACACTAACACAAGGTCTACCACCTCTCCAAGGAATAAACCCGTAATTAGTGAGGCAGAATTTTATCAAAGTAAGGCAGCAGTAATGAATATATGGAATTATAAAGGTATTTTCTTTTTAGTAAGTGTTAAAGTATTCATGCATGGTTGCTGCCAATTTACAGAGTATAGATAGTTTTGTGCAACTGATTTTAATTAGCTGAATAATACAGTAAATGGAAAGGGGTTGAGAAAATATTTGATAAAAATTTCTGGTTTTATTTTCATAATTTTCTGTAGTTTTTTTTTTTTTTTTACTGTAAGTAACTTAATTCAGTGCCAAAACACACTACACTTCAGCATGGAACATTTATAATGCATGTTTATATCCAGGACTATTTGTCCTGATCTACTCAGATTTTATGTAGACATGCATAACAGGGTGTTGTTAAAAAAATCTAGCATGATCAATTACCCTGAGTTTTGCTAGTGCTAACATAACTTAAGGGGTTTGGGGGTAATTGTTGCAAATATTTCAAAACCAGTTTTGAGATTGACAGGCATAAGACCTTGTCAATTATTAGATTTGGTCAACTCCTTCTACCTTGTAAAGATTTTTGTAAGGCTGCTGCATTTGTCTTCAAGATGAAGATGAGAAAGAATTTGCACTTGAATGTTCCTCAATCCTTAAGGTGTCTGAAAGGTTAGACTGTATAATGATGATTCAGTCATCCATTTATACAGGGCTAAATGCTTAACCCTAGCCTCAGTTGCACTTCCAAATTAGCCATATCCACTCTGAATGAATTTTACTGTGAAACAAATTTTGAGCTCTCTTGATCAATATATAATTTTCTTTTGTCACTGTCATGGGCATGCATATGGATAGACAAGATGTCTTAGAACATAAAGAGAAAGATCTGATTGAATTCTTTGGCATTTGCATTTGCATAACTTTCACTGAAATTTCAATGGTTTTTCATGATCTGTTTTCTTTTTTCAGTTGAGTTTCTTTGTAGGCCTGGCATTCTAAAGCCTCTTGGAACACCTGCTGTGCTCTTCATGTCCTCATTCAGCACACAGGATAGTGACTGTCACGACCATTATTCTAAGTTATTATATCTGGCAACATTCTGGCACCACCCTCTTTGGAGTTGCCACCAACCTCTGGAGGTGTGACCTAATCTAGGTACATGGATTTACAAAATTCAAATATAAAAGATTTGTTATTTATATGAATAATCATAACAGTAAAGTACAGAGTTGAAAGTATGACTTTTTAACTTTAGGTGAAAGCCAAACTCAGTAGCTGTCAATTACAACATATCCACGTCACCAATAGGTTGAGACCTTTTTTTCAGCAGCCCTGGGAGGTGGAGAACTGTTGAAACTGAAACTGTCTCAAGATTTTCAGAAAATTCCAAGAGCAAAGAAGAGCTTGGTTAGACCCCAAACAGAGCAAGCTGCCTCCAGCCTGACACAAAGCCTGGGACCTAGGAGAGCAGGACAGTCTGGCTCCCAGATTCTTGGATTCTCAGCATCCTAGGTTTAAAGGGAGAAAATACTCAAACATTTCAGACAGTACAGGGTAGATTAAACACTGCTAATCACAAAAAATATAATCATTGGAGAGGAGAGCCACAAAAATGATCAGAGGGATGGAACACCTCTCCTATGAGGAAAAGCTGAGAGAGTTTTAGCTATTCAGTATGGAGAAGAGAAAGCTCCAAGGAGATCTTATTGTGGCCTTCCAGTACTTAAAAGGGGCTTATAAGAAAGATGGGGCCAAACATTTCAGCAGGGCCTGTTATGATAGGACAAGGGGTAATAGCTTTAAACTGAAATAGGGTCTATTTAGACTAGAAGAAATTATTTATAATAAGGGTGGTGAAACACTAGAACAACTTTCCTGGAGTGGTGGTAGAGGCACCATTCCTGGAAACATTCAAAGTCAGGCTGGAGCAGGCTCTGAGCAACTTGACCTAGTTGAAGTTGTCCCTGCTCATTTTAGGGGAGGTTGAATGAGATGACCTTTAAAGGTCCCTTCCAATCCAAACTATTCTATGATTCTATGATTCAGCACTTCACTTCCAATAAGTTCTTCTATTTATATAATTTCCATGACAGTTCTATAACCCAAAAAATATAAAGACAAAAATGAACTACTCTGTTGAGCTGTCATCTGAATGAACATTGTTTTAGTAGTAGCAAAGCAAAATAAACAGTTACCTACAGGAGTTATGAATGTTTCAAAATCTGGAGAGCTAGCAATTCAAAGGGGAATGGGGTGGAAACAAGTAAGAAATTTTTTTTTTTTTTTTGCTATAAGTGTTACTGCAATTGTACAATATTTCATAAAATCATGTAATGGTTAGAATTGGAAGGGACCTTAAAGATTACCAAGTTCCAACCTCCCTGCCATGAGCAGGGGACAATTCCCACTAGACCAGGTCACTCAAAACCCCATCCAGCCTGGCCTTAAACACTTTCAGGGATGGGACAGCCGCAGCATCTCTGGGCAATGTGTTCCAGTGCCTCTCCACCCCCACAGAAAAGAATTTCTTTCTGGTATCTAATCTAAATCTCCCCTTTCCAATTTAAAACCGTTACCCGTTATCCTATCACTACGCTTCCTGCCAAAGAGTCCCTCTCTAGCTCTCCTGTAGTCTCCCTTCAGATACTGGAAGGCTGCTCTAAGGTCTCCCCAGAGTTTTCTCTTGCCGAGGCTGAACAACCCCAGCTCTCTCAGACTATCTTCATAGGAGAGTTCATACTACTTTAAATTACATTGAAAGTATCACATATCATGGAATCATGAAACTGTCAGAGCTGGAAGGGACCTCTATAGATCATCTAGTCCAACTCCCCTGCTAAAGCGCAATTGCCAAGAGCACATTAGTCAGGACTGTATCCAGGCTGGCCTCCAGAGAAGGTGACTTACAATCTTACAATCTTCCTGGGCAGCCTGTTCCAGTGCTCTGCCACCCTCAATGTAAACAGGTTTTTCTTCATATTTGAATGGAACTTCCTATGTTCCAGCTTTTGCCTGTTGCTGCTCCTCCTGTCATTGGGAACCACTGAAAAGAGTCTGGCTCCATCCTCCTTCACCCTTCAGATACTTGTAGAAGAGCAGGTAATCTGCCCAGCTCTCCAGCCTGTCTGGATCACACTAGATGGTGGCACAGACTTCTGGAGACTATGTTAAAAACTGTCTAGCCCTCCTGAGTCACCTTAAAGTACTCTAATTTGCTCAAGACAGATGTGCAGTATCTGAAATTCTGTACAGCACTGTGCAATGGGAAAGACTTTTATTCTGTTTTACAGTCCCTTGATCATTACTTGACAGGTGGAAGAGTCAAAATCAGTACAGAGAATTCCATGTTCAGACAACAAATAGTTGAATGATCTGGTTATATGTTATATATCTATTAGTCTTCCATTAAGGGTATTTTTCTAATCAGCAATCACTACTAGGACCAAGTGTCCTATGCATTGTATCTAATTTAGCTGAATTGTTATGTATGAAGCCAATGAATCATTGCTGAGACAGAAGCTCATTTGTAATCATAATTGTGAGAGTCCGATTCATGTTTTTTTTTCCATTAGTTCTTGGATTTTTTTTCCCACTTTAATTCCTGGAATGTGTCTGTGTGTCTAAAGTTGTCTCTTCCATATAAATTGAAATTCTTCAGCCTCCACCTCTGTCCCAAGCTATTTTCTTACTAAGAAAAACAAACAAATAACTCATATGGAAATATCCATTTTCTTTCTAATAAATAAATAGCTTTGGTATGTTTAATTGTTTCTTAAATTTATTTTTTTTTTTATTTTTTTTCTGTATTTATGCAAATTTTGAGACACTGTAGCCAAAAGTGAATGTGCTGGAAAATTGTCTTAACTTCAGCCATGTGGATATTGCTAAAAAGTGTTAAAATTAAAACAGATTAGCACTGAATTTGAAGATAAGGGAATACTCTTCAGTTAGAAAGGAATAGAAACATTTTTTCCATAGTATCTAATCATCTAACCTTGCAAATCTGGATACGGCAGGCAGAAATAATCTTCAAAGCTCATGTTTAACTCATCATGATCCTTTATTAATGCATCTTATATATTTCTTAGCAATTTAATATAATGAACAGTGGAACAGTTTAGTGTATGTGGAGTATAGCACGCAGTGATAGCAGGATCAGATCTTTTTATCTGCAAAGACTCAAAAACATATTTACAAATCCAGATACTTATAAAAATGTGCCTGAATTCATATTTGGTCTTAATATGAAGACCCAGTTTCTAACACAAGCTTTTTTTCCTTCACATTTGCAGCAAAAATAACTCCTAGTATTTAAGTATATACAGAAACAAGTAATGTCACTTACAAAGCAGACTGTTGATAATTTGAGCAGGATTGCTATGTGAAGCACATATTTCAATGCATGATAAGCAATATATCATTATACTTAACTAATTTTTGTTAATACTTTATGCTAGTTAGTAACAGTATAGTCTTAAGAAATGTGTACCTTTTTGTCATTTAGATCTGTAATGAGCTATACTCAGTGGAATGGTGTAATTGTCCTCATTAGACAGTTATTGAAGGCAATATATTTCTGTTTCTGTTGCTGTGATTCAGACTCTGATCTCGCATTCATTGAAATGGATGGTAAAACTCCTAGTGATTCATAGATGGACAGGCTTTTGGTGGAGTGGCTCATGGAAGGAGGAAGGATCCTGCATTTAAATGTTCTTTGCACATTTTAAAAATTTCTTTCATTTTTGTACTCTTCTGAATCTGTTATTTGATCATTTCAAACGGAAGGAGGGAGAAAAAAATCCACAAATCATATCTGATTTCTCCTCAACATCTTAGCATTTTAAAATGAAAATCTGAAATATTGCTTGCTTCCCCTCCACTCCCCACCCCACCACCTACCCCACTCCCTACCCCACCACCTATCCCATCCTCTTCTTTTTTCTAGAGTTCCTGGAAGAGGA